>WION01000441.1:0-43728 GCA_015039365.1 Amanita rubescens
TTTCAACAATAAGGCAGTGGGTGTGCTGCAAGGGCGCGGGTTTTGGGAGGTGGTGGGCGCGCACGTGTGAAGTTGGGAGATCCGGGTCTTGCTTGGGAGATGCTGATCTTGGGAGACGCGCAGTGAGAAGGCGAATGCAAAAACACCATTATTATCTAGAAAGAAGAAAAAAAGAAAGGGATGAACGATGTGCATTTTGACAATGAGGCGCCAGGCATTGTTGCGCAAATGCGGAAGTTGCGTGGCGGTGAGGGTACTTGCAGAAGCAGGAGTAGAGGTTTGGGCTGCTGCGCGGGTGAGAGTTATGTACGCGTGAATGCAACAGCTGAGTCATTATTTAGAAAAAAAATTAAAATAAAATAAAGTGCGGACGACGTACGTTCTTCAACAGTGATGCGCATATGCGGTGGGAGGTTGGTGTGAATGTGGGAGTTGCGTGGGCGAGCGGGAGATCGGATGTGCGCTGCCATTCTGAAAGCGGGTGCTTACGGAGTGCTGCAGGGCCCTGGCCTCACCCAGGCCTCATCTAGAGGGCGATCGATTGATCCTTTGCCGAAGGACGAAGGGAATAAAAGCATTGTCCCTTGTCCCAATATAACAAAAATCAGCTCGGTACTAGTAGACTTTCGGTAGTAACGCTCAACGCACCGCGTCTGCTTTCTACGCATCAAATTTAGGTCTCTTACTCCTTGTTCTGATTCAACACACAAGCTTCTACCATTGATTTTTCCTCGGCCCCATTGTGCCATTGGTATTATTGGTAAGCAACCGCATCCTCATTAATCAACCAAATGGTAGCATACTAGGAGAGATAATATCAACACTATTTGTTGGCAACCATGTCAACCTGTTCTCTACGGGGCCTTAACTGTGCAATTCTGTATGTCTTCTGCATGTCAACGTCTCGAGGTGTTGCCAATCTTTCGCAGATTTATATTATACATATTTTCCCAAGGATCCGCGGCTATTGAAAACGGTCGTATACCTTGTCTACGTGACAGAGACGGTCTATACGATTTTACTATTGTATTATCTGGGAGCTTTCACGTTCATTTATCCCGTGGAGAATTTCTTTTACTACCTTTGGTCTTCGATGGTCATCCCAGTATGCGGAGCAATAGGTGCGTGCTTAACCCCAGCTTCAGATTAAAAATAATTTATTGAACGTTTGTAGTGGCATTTCTAACGCAAGCTATGTACGCCCATCGTATTCGGGCCCTTGGCAAAGTAAAATATATTCCGTGGTGCATTGTGGTGGTATGAAGGCCTCAAATTACACTCCGTTCTCCATGCTACCTCCCCGTTGCTATAGTTACTTTCCTTGGAACTTGTTGTCGTCATCATCATGGTGGCAATTTATCCAATCTACGAAGTCATAATTGTGAGTGACTTGACCTTTCGAATAACGCTTGGTCGGCTGAGATGAACAACCTTTCAGGTATGGGTATCCATCTCACTGGTGATTGATGTCATAATTGCAATTGCCATGGTCTGGTCTGTGCGTAATCCATCTATTGATCAGTCTCTTCCACCTGTTATACTGACACCCATTCTCAGCTAAAGAGAAATAAAATACTTTCCAAACAATTGAGATCTAAAGTAACTCGTTTGGTTCACCTCATAATTGGGACAGGTACCCTGACAGGTATTTTCACTACATTCTCTGAGAGTATTATCACGTCTAAGTGGGACAATCAGCTATAATAAACCTCATTACTGTCATATTATTTGCCGCTCAAATACGTGAAGGATATGCCATTTACAGTCCGGCAATTGTCCTATCGAAGCTCTATGCTAATTCGATGATGGTCTTTCTTAATGATCGCGCCCCGGTTTTTGGTGGTCTCGACGGCAATGCAACTTTAGATGCGGTGACTGTCCCTCTTGGTCCCCTTCATTTTGAAACTGCAACTGGGCCAGCGGACGCTAATCAAGGTCGCGATGATGTTGGGAGTAGTGCGTAGAGGCGAACGACGAACGAAGTTGATCCTGAATAGATGTCCTGTATGAACGAGACTGGTATATATAGACAAATGTCGTTATTGGGCGCTTGAATAGTTGTATTGACACTTAGGAGTGTTATGCAAGTCGTCTCTGACCTCATCACATCTGTAGCGACCATTCCATTGACTGGCCTTACAAGCCACAATTGATCTCACGACAAACAAATAAAACTCGTATCAATCCCGTGAGCGAAATCCCAAATGCATATCCGCTATACGAGATACCCGTCAGAAACAGCGACGACGAGGCCGTGGTGAAAAAAATGCATACATAGTCTTCCCCACACGATACGACCTTCGTCTTGTCAAATGCAATGCATAAGATTCTCCCGGTATGCCCTCCAGTTAAATCAGCCACAAGTGTTCCGCTTCGACGATCCCAGATCTTGATAGTCTTGTCATAACTGCCGCTCACGACAAATTTCTCTCCAAGTACCACACTACGCACTAGGTCCACGTGCTTTGCGCTACGCGCTTGAGAAGAGGGACCATTATGAGCATGTAATGCACCAATATCGTTGCTCCCGCAAGCTCTGCATACAATTCTTACGGCTCTTTCGCTCGACGTCGAATTTGGCCGTGCACAGAAGCACGAGCAAGGACAAGGACATGAGCATGGATGCGTAGCCAAGTCAACATCGTTTTCGTCATCTGTACTGTCGGCTGTACTGAACGCTCCCGAGAGAAATTCGGGGTCAAATTGGTACGGTGCATTATTTGGGCCGCTGCTTGAGGTGGTGGAGAAGCCAGCGGCGGCAGTCTGCGCTCCCGACGTCTCGAGTAGCGTACCTTCCTGCGTTGTGGACCAACCTTTCAGCGTCGTCATGTCAAAAAGTCTCAACTGCCTGTCCGACGAGCCGGTGAGGATAAAAGGTGGCTTAAAGTCAATTGAAGCGATTCTACACCATGGTCCTGAGCCGATCCGCAGTTGGAAGCAAAACACTCACCCTCGGCTATGATGATCTTCATACGTGCGCAACAGCTTACCCGTCTCGAGGTCCCACAACTTGACTGAACGATCTCCGGAACCAGAAACGATCAGGTTTTTATATATCGATACAGCATTGACCGCCGCTCGGTGTTCGCTTAACACAAACTGGGGTACCAAATCCGGAAAGGAGTACGTTCTCATTGTCTGATCTTGTGTCGGAGAGGTCGCGTATCAGCATATGCATTCTCCGAGATCGGATTCTAATCCTACCTTTTGAACATGTCACCATCCTTTCACTGTCAAACCTTACACAGAGAACGCTGTCCGCGTGATCTGATATGACTTTAACCAACTTGTCCGAATTTAGATCCCACACTACGACCATTCCGTCGGTTCCAGCGCTCGCTAGGAATCCACTGTGCACGCATATACTTAACACGCTTCCTGTGTGGATCCCGCTGAAGACGCGAGATGCTTTACGTGATTCGAGATCCCATTCTTTAACTGTCTTGTCCCGCGAGCTGGTAAAGAGTGTCTGGCGACCAGTTATGGGGTATGTGTAGAGTTGGAGACAGTATATCATTGTGCCGTGACCGGGAGTTTGCCGCGTCTGCAGATGGGAAAGACGGTAAGAGCCGCGGAGAAAACGGGTATGCAAAAGCCTATTCGTAAGAAAAAGGATTTTGTAGTTAGCCGAGGAGTTGGGGTTGGAAATGAATGGCCAAGAGCACTGTTGGTGTACGCCCGGACTGGAGTGGTGGATATTATTGGAGGCGGACATCGTGACCGGGAACGAGGGCTCGCCTATGACCATCGACTCGGAAGCAATTCCAGAGTCAATTCCAGGGCCTTCGTGGTCCAAATCCCCCATTCCCTCATCTTCGGTATCGTCCCAAGGTTCAGCAGTGTAATCACCGCTCGTGTGCCCCAACAAGGGTCGCGGATCGCGCCATTCCCAGCCTCGGACGCGACACAACCTCTTCCATAGTTCCTGGTCTTCTGTGAGGGTCCGCCACCTCCTACAGACTAGAGAGCAGGTCTGGATAGACCTGTAAGAAAGGAACGCGAGGACGTGAAGGGCAAGTTCGGTTGGAAGAGACTGTTCACGGTCGGGCGTCAGTGTCACAATGATATAGAATGCAACTGGACACGCACGCTGAGAATATCGAATGGCAGCAAAGGGGCGATGTGTCGTTGAATCGACGCTAGATGAGATCTGGGCAGAGCTGCGAGCAGTCTATATACCAGTTCTGTGTAGCCCCGGGGTTCAGCCTGAGTACACTTGACGTCAATAAAGTACTTACCTTCGCATTCTTTGGGGTTGGAGAGTCCAGAAATCCCGGCTAGTTCGTGGCTGTTGGTGTTGAAAGACATGAGGTTGCTATCACAACCAATTGCAAGCGTCGGGAACTCGCGCGTACGTTCTCCCTGACTCTGCCTCCACTGGCCGCGCCGCTCGGTCGTTCGCTTCAGCTAAACGATAGCGAACTCTGCGTCGCGACTCAAATCCGTACTTTCTGATTTCTGGCCGATGCCTTCGGACAACCACCATCGCTTCCGAGAAATTCTTCAATTTCTCAGTCCTGGCGAACGCGATGGCTATTAGTATAAAGCGAGCGACATTTCGACCGCTAGATCATAGCCAACACAGATGGTTCCAGTTCTCCTCGCCAAGATCCCTTGTCTGCTGCTGGTGACATATTGTCTCCAGATTTCGTTCACAGCACCAACACCCCGCGCTAGTGTTAAAGACGGCGCCGTAATCAAATCGTTTTCAGAGAGAGTTTTGCGGTTCGTTACGGCTTCCATATGCCACTGGAGAGTACGTATGATATTCCGAACATCCGTATTGTTAAATAACATTTCTAACTATTCCACTTTTAGCGTTCTCTCTGGGTTGTGGCTATGGCTGAAATACTGGTCGTTTCTTCAAAAGCCATCCCTTTGTTCCCATTCTCAAATGTCATACTCTCTACACTACTATTTGGGGAAGAAGAACACCGGATCCGCTTGACACCAGCTACAGCCATCGCATTACCCTTGGCCATCATCGGTGCTATCATCCGCAAGTGGTGTTACCGCGAGCTCGGAAATCACTTCACATACGAGTTGACCATTCGAAAAGACCATAGCCTAGTAACCACTGGGCCCTACAGCGTCGTACGCCACCCGAGTTATACAGCAGTCATCATTAACGTATTCGTCATTTATCTGCTGCATGGAACGAAAGGATCCTGGGTGAGGGAGTCTGGGCTGATGGTGAATTTGTTGGGAAAGGTTTTCGTGTACGGATTTGCAGCGTACACGCTTACGTTCTTCATCAGTTTGATGGTTAGGACGAAGGAAGAAGACAGAGAGTTGAGAAAGAGGTTTGGAAAACAGTGGGATGATTGGGCAACGAGAGTTCCTTACTCTTTGATCCCTGGTATCATTTGATGACGTGTAGAACCAAGAATCATATCCCAAAACACAAGATGCCACATATCACACAAACTTGTAACATCTACTCTTGAACGTTCACGAACGTCGATACCTAGAAAGATATGCCTCCTAGCAAGGACAAGATTTCAAGACTAGTTTCGGACGTCGACGCTTCCCCTGAATGCTGTTAACCCAAATTATATTTCTTACCATGCATCTGTGGATCCGTCACAATAATAGTTTCATCAAGCAGGACAGCTAACTTTCGGTCCCGTCGGTTCCAACTTGCTACCCCTTGAGGCATCATCAACTTGTTCTTCTTGTGCCGTATCTGTCGGCCCAGCTATTGTAGATCGAAGCGAACTGTACCGTATCCAATGTTTCGTGATTATCCCGCGCATGGCCAGACATAATACGATCATTGAGAGAGACCATCATCGAATTGGCATAAAGCTTGGAGAGAACAACAGCTGGTCCAAAAGCGGCAGCGGACCCAAAACTAATAATACAAGAGTGACTAGATTTGTTGTAGCTAATCGCCATCGATTAGACGTGATGACGTTTTGTTGCAAGTAATTTACCTGTCAACACACCCGTGCCAATTATGAGATGAACCAAGCGAGTAACTTTCGACTTCAACTATTTGGAAACTATTTTGTCTCGCCTTAGCTATCGGATTATTGGATATACCATGGCAACCGCAATTATGGTGTCAATCATCAGCGAGATGGACGCCCATCCCTGAAAAGGCTGTTCGCCTCAGCTGAACAAGCGTTCGATACATCAGGCCACTCACGAGTATGAGATAATTAGGGACGCCTAAAAAGGGCGACATGGCGATAACGGCAACAAATTCTATCACCAAGATATTAGCGCATGTAAAGAAACAGGGTTTCAAACTTGCGCACCACTAAGATGCACCACGAGACGTATTTTAGTTTTGGAAAGGGCCCGAATGCGGCAAAGGACGTACAGAGCTGCACGGTTAGGGCACCATACAACAACCAGTTGATTACGCTGCAGACGAACTGAAGTTGATGAGAATTGCAATATCCAGCATGTTATCGCGCTTAGCTGAATACCCACCCATGAGGTACTCGCGCCAACGCCAAGGTAAAGGTGACTAGTAAAAATAGAAATGGGACACAGGTTCGGATTTCGCTCATGGAGGTCGAAGTAGCTGAGAGGTGCACATGTGAGTATAAATCCAAGACGAGACGCGACGAGCATGGCTATGCATCAATTGCACAGAGCGGTGTTATAGACTACTAAGCGGCAGCCCCGTACCCATGGGGTTCACGTTCGTGAAGCATATGGACACCAATATATTGACAGCTGGTGTAGTGGATGCATCGTGTCAAGATGAGGTGGCTAGTAGGGGTGTTGCTGGAAATTGATATGGGACCGCTGGGACGCGTAAAGAAGCCAGCACACTGGGTAATTTCAAGTTGATCGAACAAAGTTACACCGCGCCGTTACCTCCGACTCGGAAGCTGGCCGCAAGCTAATATTAATGCCGGTGCTGGCTGAAGCGCTAAACGCTGAGTGTATCTCGTTTGCATGAATGACACCGGCGTCCGAGTCAGGACCCGACAACAATCACTTTGGTAAGCGCTCGAAGAGCTTTTCTGATAGATTACAGTATCTGCGGAGACCTGTCGGTTACTTGGGGCAATTGCTGCTACTAACCATGAGTAGGGGGCCATCTGAACTCGCTACACCATAATCTTCTCGTTGTTCGCCTTTTCAATGTTTGTTGTTATGCGGTAGGGTGCGTCCAAGCATCGTAATCTTCAGCAGAACTGTCTGTTACGAGTGGTGGACTGTCGTGCTAGCATGATGCAACGTTGTGGAAAACAAATGAATCAAAGGACGAAGACGAAGCGGCAAATAAATAATAATTTGGTTACTACATACTATGTCCATATATCCATCAATGTTCAATTCACTACTAGTTTTCCTCTTCATGCAGGACAGCTATCTTGTTTGACGGGAACTTCGACCGCCGTCCGTGCCGACTTGTTACTCTCTACACCACCCCCATCGTACCCTTCCAAAGCTAGTTCTTGTGCTGAGTCTGTCGGCCCAGCTACTGTTGCAAAATGAAGTGAATCGAGTATTACAGTTGCATGGTTATCACGGCCATGATCACCAGACGGTGTGCGGTCATTGAGAAACACCATCATTGAATTAGCGTAGAGCTTGGATAGAACGATGGCTGGTCCATAAACGATGGAAACATTTCCATAAGCTAAACCCCAGGCAAAAGTGACAACAGTGACGAGATTTACTACAGCTGATTGTCCTCGCTCAGACATGATAATGCTTTAAAGAAACTGAAAAAATATACCTGTCAAGGCACCCGTGCCAATTACGAGGTAAACCAAACGGGCTACCTTAGACTTGGCCTCTTTGGAGAGTGTTTCGGTTTGCCTCAGCTGAAAATGGATTTAAGTGTCGTGCAGACTAATTACTCGATCAATTACGCACAGACCAGACCATAGCACCTGCAATAAGGACGGCGATCGTTAACGAGACACAGGTCCATCCCTGAAAGGCCGTTCCTGTCAGTTGGACAAGTCCTAGGCACGTCATGTCACCTACAAGTATGAGAAATTTAAGCGCGAACGGCGGTAAAGCTACGAGGGAAATCAACTCCAATACCATCAACTATATATTATGAAATTGACATTTGGAACGAAGCAGAAAATAAGACTTGCGTACCACCACAATGCACCATAGGAGCTTGTTTAGTTTCCCGAGAGTCCGAATATGATAGGCATACATGGCCTGCGTTGAAAATGCCACTTTTGCAGAAATCCAATGAATTTGCCTTGAGCTGGGAATAAGCTACAACCAGTACGCACCTATTCCGCCGCATACGGGGACTCCGATGGTCACCATCAATGAAGCCCCAGCGAAGAAGGTATTGAAAAAAGAGTTCCCCATATCATACGTTAGAAGAATTGTTTGTGCCGTTTCTACCGCATAGACAACATATACAACCGCTTTCAATTGCCATGGATCCCCAGAAAAGGATATATAATACAGATCTACAAAAGAGTAGCCTTAGCACATAGTGGTATTAAATGTTGATGCGCAAAGCATACAGAGTTGGACAGTTAGAGCGCCATACAAGAGCACGTTGACGGCATTGCCAGAAAACTGAAGTTGGTGAGAATTTAGTTAGTTACGGCTTAGCTGAACACTCACCAATGACACACCGGTGGTGAAGAACTGAGGGTACGTTCTTCATAATACTTCCGTTAGAAATGAGCAGTAAGAGATCCAAGTGCGACGTACGGTGTGCTCATGGCGGTTGGAGTATTTGGAGACACATCGTTCTGATGTGCGTAAGTGACATTTATATCCAAGATACGGGAAGGCTAAAGATGCTATGCTGATCGGAGCAGAAGAATGATTCCATGTATCATATATCAAGGAGTGGTGTCTTCGTACACAGCAATGATAGCGCTAAACGGCAGGCTGACGTTGTGAGTGCCATAATAAATTTACTCATCCTGCAGTGCGGGTTTTACGTTTCAGAGCTTACAAGGTATGAGCCTTAGTTGGAAACATCAAGATTGTGACCGTGTCGTGAGCGTGACTGCTCGGAGCTCCGGAGACGCGTCCGATCATGTCAGACTTTGCCAACCTTCGGAAAGCGCGCCGAGAAAAGGAACAGCAAAAGTCCTATATCTCCCGTTCCAAAAGCGAGAACGAGCAAGGTGTTCAGAGAGACACAAAAGCAGGCGAATTACCGAGCGAAGTCCCAGGATTGCTAGAAGGCTTCTACACCACCTGGCCTACTTCTCGTTTCGAGATCCGCATCTCGGTTGAGGACTCTCTTCGCGGAAGGGGCGTTTTCTCTCGAGAACAATACCGTCCGGGTAAGTTTTCTATTTAGATTGATGTCTGGCTCAATCCATCATCTACAAACACAGCATGACGATTGTTTTCTTTCTCTCATAAAGGTGATGTCTTGGCTATCATCAAACCAAGTGTCTCCGTCCTTTCCATCGACAACCTTTCAAAGTACTGTTCCACTTGCGCTTCTTCGGCCTCGGAAAACAAAGGTCTCAGACGATGCCCTAACTGTAAAGTAGTACACTATTGCGATGCTGTAAGTCATCTTCGAGCGCATATATGAACTGGGCTGAACACTTGCCTACAGAACTGCCAAAACCGGGATTGGTCTTTGCATAAGTATGAATGCACCGCCCTTCAGTCGTGGGCTAAGGCAGCTCCTTCCCTCCAAGTTGCAATTCCCAGTGATGCTGTCCGATGTCTGGGGCGCATATTATGGCGGAAAAAAAAGTCTGAAAGCCAAGGCGCCCTTGTACGTTACATTGCTTTCTGAAAGACAGACGTCTAACTTGAGGCTCAATAGATCGATGCATTGCAATCTCGTATGTCATCTCAATATAATTAGGAGAGCATTGGCACAAATCCTTCCAACCATTTCTAGACCGAACATCCTTGCAAACGTCGGTGTATGAGCTGCATACGCATCTTGCGCATGCGCTCGTGCGTTACCTTGGTCTCTCTTCTCCAGAGGAGATGGAAGGTTACGGGCTAAAATCCGTCGCCGACCTTGTGGATTTGATATCCCGCGTAAGCTGATATACATATCCACTGTTTGAAAAGTGCTTAATTCCTCGTATAGTTCACGACTAATGCCATAGGTTTGACAACTCCTCCTTTGACAGCTATAGGAACCTGTATCTCACCCTCCGTTGCCTTATTGAATCATTCCTGCGACCCCAATGTTGTGATGGTATTTCCGCGAACTTCCAGTGACCCCAAGCTACAAGAATCTATCTTACATGTTGTAGCGATCAAACTAATAAATGCTGGAGAAGAGGTGTGACACGCGCTCGTTTAATTGTTGGCCGTGTTGACATTCTGTCCTAGTTGTTAACTTCATATATCGATACTACACTTCCTGGTGAGGAAAGGCGGGAAATTTTGAAAGAGACTTATAATTTCGATTGCAAATGCTCATTATGTGTGCCTGCCACTGGATACGTGGACCCTCGTGAGGCATTGCTATGTCCAACAAGGAAGGACGGTTCACGCAACATCTGCGATGGACTCTGCGAAGTACCCAAAGAGGGTGAGCACTCTTCCGGTCCCTGGAAATGTTCAATGCCTTATTATTGATAGCGACTACGAGGTCTCGCTGTAATGTTTGCAATTCGTCAATCAATGTCAATGTCGTGACCGAGATACTCGACGCTATAGCCGTTGCTCAAGAAGGTCTTGCGAAAGCAAACGATCTTCAGTTCAAAGGTACAAGCATTGCCCAATTTCGATGTCCCGTTAATCGTATTGCATTCGTATAGATCTTGAACGAGCCTTGCGCCTCACGTCCAATCTAATTGGTATCTTGACATCAGTTGGGCTTGCTCCAGGTGCACATCCTTTGTTGGCACTATCAAGGCTTCATTCAGCGCTGCTCGTCAATAATCTACCCGATCTTGGCCCCGCACTCGATTCAGGGTTTTCATTGCAACGAGATCCGCTGTTGGATTCTTCTTACATACCTTCTCAGACAGCAATAACCACACTTGCCCCTCAAACTACGGAGGAAAGGAAGTACGCTGAAGAGGCGCAGCAAAAGCTTGATGATGCCATTCGCGCGGCCTTGCGAGCGTGCACGGGTCTTTCCAGCGTGCTTGCGTCTGGTCACCCCCTGAGGGGATTGGCTCTTGCGGAACTGGGGAAGCTGTTGAGCGTTGATGAACGCGTACCGAAGTATTTAGAAGGAAGTAACGGGAATGGTGGAAATCAGAGAGGTGTCTATCCTCCTTCTGGTCCTGCGAGATTGCGCCTTGCCAGGGACACACTTGTACGAGCTCGGTCAGAACTAATGATCGGTTTTGGGGCCGCGAATGAGGGCGGTGAGGTGGGCAAGGAGGTGAGGGAGTGGTTGATAAGGGTGGAAAAGGAGCTTCAGGTATGGACGACTGGGATGCAAAGAGTCTAAGGTGCTGTTATTTTGTTTCAACCGGCGGTATTCATCTAACTGTATTGCAGAGATGATCAAGTAGTAAATTAATCTTTCCAATATTTCCTATGGCGGAGAAATGCACAGTTGGCTGCACTCGTGATCTGTGTTGAAACAGCTCATTTGTCTTAAGGACTTGCGCGTCCAGCAGAAATGAGTCAAACTTTATAGCCTCAGGCCGTACAAACGCCGTCAGCTCAAACTCGACATCGTCGATGTCTCCCTCGTGAAGAGTCGGTGTAAAGGGAGCCCAAGCAAGTCATTTAATACTGGCTCCAGAATTTATGGTCGGATGCGACGGATGGCTACCGCTATGATCATCTACGGCCAAAATCGCTTTAATGCTTGCTCGTGGATGGTGGATCCACGAGAATCAGAGTTGGTGTGCCACATTGAAGCGCGTGGACGGGAAGTGAACCCTTGCCAGGGCAAGCAGGGTATACTGGGAGACCCTACGTATTGCATTCGACAATACGATGGTCGTATCGTTTGGGGAAGACTATGGATGCATTTTTCACCACGGTTTCATTGCCATTGTTTCTGGCGAGTATCTTGTGGCGTATATGCATTTGGGATTTCGCCCATGAGATTGATTCGCTTGTCGTGACATCAATTGTGGCATGCATGTACAATGCTATTGCTCAGCTGTCATATCGTCTGGCCAGCCCATGTTGCATAACGCTCCAGATCTTTCAAGTGTCAATACAACTGTTAACGTTTTAACGTTCAAGCGCCCAATAACGACATTTGTCTATAGATACTAGTGTCCTTCATACAGGACATCTACATTATTCAGGATCAACTTCGTTCGCCGTTCGCCTCTACGCACTACTCCCAACATCATCGCGGCCTTCCGAAGATGGCTGTTCTCGGGTGGCGTCCGCCGGCCCAGCCGCTGTTTTAAAATGGAGGGGACCGATAGGCACAGTCACCACATCTGAAGGTACATGGCCATCGAGACCACGAAATGCCGGGGCGCGATCATTAAGAAGGACCATCATCGAATTAACAAAGAGCTTCGATAGGACGATTGCTGGAGCGTAAATGGTAGATGCATCACGTATCTGGGGGGCAAATAATATGACAGTAATGACGTTTATTATAGCTGATTGTCCCACTTAGACGTGATAATATTCCGAGAGAATGTAGTGAAAATACCTGTCAGGACGCCCGTCCCGATTATGAGATGAACCAAACGAGTTACTTTAGATCTCAATTGCTTGGAAAATATTTTGTTTCTCTTTAGCTGAGAATGCCAGACATCAGTATAATAGGTGGAAGAGACTGGTTTCCAGATTAATCACGCACAGACCAGACCATGGCAATCGCAATCATGACATCGATCACCAGAGAGATGGATGTCCATGCCTGAAAAGTTGTTCACCTCAGCCGAACAAGCGTCATTTGATAGGTCAAGTCGCTCACGATCATGGGTCCGAGTCTTGAAAATAGTATCGTGGTGATGACGACAATAAGTTCCGAGGAAAGTAACTATAGCAAGGGGGAGGTAGCATGGAGAACGGAGTGTAATTTCAGGCCTTCATACCACCATAATGCACCACAGAATATATTTTACTTTGCCAAGAGCCCGAATACGATGGGCGTACACAGCTTGCGTTAGAAATCCCACTACAAATGTTCAATAAATGATCTTTAAGAAGCTGGGAGTACGCTGTGACGCACCTATTGCTCCGCATCCTGGGACGACTATCCGAGTTAAGGAGTAGAAGGGATAAATCCCTGAGAGAAGGGTGAACATGATATTTCCCAGATCAAATAATAGTAAAATCGTATAGACTGTCTCTGCCCCGTAGATAAGGTATACGACCATTTTCAATAGCCGCGGATCCTTGGGAAAATATATATAATACAAATCTGCAAAAGATCGGCAAACACCTCGAGAAGTTGACATGCAGAAGACATACAGAATTGCACAGTTAAGGCCCCGTATAGGAACAGATTCAACATGTTGCCAACAAACTAGTGTTGATATTATCTCTCCTATGCTACCATCTGGTTGGTTAATGAGGATGCGGTGCTTACCAATGGCACACCGGGGTCGAGGAAAGAATCACGGTAAAGACAAGGAATAAGAGACTCGGCGCACTTTGAGATTGAGCCACTCATGGAGGGGATGTAGCACGACTAACTTGTTGAACGTTGAACTGCTATATTTTACTTAATTATTTACGACCGAGGCGGATATTAGTAATTCTGCTGGAAGTTGAAACGTTGATTCATGATGCATGATGCATGGGCACGCCCGGGCACCGGTCAAGAAGCAACGAGCGTCCCGAAAACTCAATGGACAGAAGACAAAGCGGCAGTGCCATCCGATTGATGTACGAATATCCTTGCTGTGCGTTGCCAGCATGATGATGGTAATTTTTGTTGTTCCGCACTAGCATCTCCGGAGGCTAGCCTTAGGGAGTTAAATAAGCGACGGTATTTGACGATCTCAACGATCCAACATTATCTCGGCAGTTGCGTGAATGTTTGCTCCGCGAATCGATGTTGTGAGCTACGAGCAGATCAAGCGGATAAGAACAAGGAGTTGTCAAGCTGCCGGAAAACTCGTTCTTCACATTGTCACCATGGTGAAAAGGCCGGAATCCTCTAGCCCTACAACAACACTAAAGTTCTCCAGCGCCCACCAAGCAAGTCTTCCATGTCCCTGCACCCTGGACGGGCGCATATCTTATTTCGGGTACTGAAGGCCAGCTCCCGCATCTGCCGCGGCCCCTCTTTCCGCATCATGGACACCAACTACTCTCGCACAAAGATGAATCTGACTAAACCAACTTTGTTCCACTCTCCTCTCTATCTACCCGCTGCAAACCACACTTCATCTTCCATCGTCCCGTATACTCAACCAGACAGGCTTTCTATGGTCGGTGTATTAGAACTCTGGGAATAGTAATGGACTACCTTCGTTACGGGAAGTTTTCCCTCGTATGGGAGTTGGTAGAGGGTTGTATAGCGTTGAAAGCACTAGAGGTCAATACAGACGTGTCGTGGAATCATCGGTATGCCCATCTGGTCGATACAATTGGCTAACAATCGATATCCAGGAGACCTAAATCATCCCGCAACCCAAGAACGACGTCTTTGTCCACTGCTAGGCCCTTGTTACCATCAAACTATCTACCCCGGGATTTGTTTGAGTTTGCAGCGGACGGACTCATGTGGAGATGCGGGGATGGATATGTATCGGTCCCGGTTCACGAGGATGGACCGAAGTCAACATCAGCGATGTGAGCGAACAGGAAGAGGGTTAAAGATTAGCGTCTGCGTTTCCGTTCCCGTTGTTCTCGAACGAGAGCCAGTAAGAAGGTCCGTATACGCCTGTTCCGACACGTATGAGGAGCGTGCCTTTTCGGGCTCTAACTGCCCGCTACACGTTTCCAATCATCAGTTGTCGCACCGCGCGTTACGACACAAGCATGCACCCCTCTACCATTTCTCTAAACGGCAACATTGCTTTCACAAGACTCGCCGCTCGCTGTGCAGGCTCCTTGCGGAGTAGCCACCGTTCGTCGCGCGCTGGTAGTCCTATTACTAGTCCCACCAAGAGGAGCGGAGGTTCAACCTGACGCCAAGCAACACGGCCGCCGATGTACTAAAGGCCTCGGATCTGCCGTGCCCAAGGTTACTCAAGTGAAGGGCTTCAGCTGACCAAGTCAATCCATGGTACTACATACACTTTGTAAACAACGATTAGCATGGCACGAGGAGACGTAGGCAAGATGGTTCACAATAATTTCGCGAGTCGTTAGAAGGTTCAGTTGCGTATAGAAGGTAGTAGTTGTCATGATGTGCTACGGTAGATATATGAAAGCCCCACTTGGAAATCCGAGGGAACACCAGCCTCCTACTACCACAGACAATTCGCCGTCAAATAGACACGAGTCTACAGGACAGCGTGAAAAGCTGTGGAGATGTAATTTTCCGTCTTGAGCAAAGACCTGGGGAAAACTTGAAGTCCACTATGTCGACTTCCGCATCAGTCACGGCAAATGAACTAGTCCATGCACTCGATAAAATGGGACTGACAGAGTCGGTATCACCAGCGTCGATGTTGTAGAGGGAGCCTGAGCAAGTCATTTAATGCTGGAAATTGGTCGGAAGCGATCTGGATGGCTACCACTATGATTATCTACGGTCATAAATCACTCTAATGCTTGCTCATGGATGGTGGATGTTGAACATTGAAGCACGGCGGGAAGTAGATTCTCAGGCTTGCCAGCCCATACTGGGAGAATCCTATGCATTGCATTTATTATATATGCATTTTTTCACTACGGTCTCATCGTCGCTGTTTCTGGCGAGTATCTTGTAGCGTATCTGCACTTGGGATTTCGCCCACGGGATCGGTACGAGTTTTATTTGCTTGTCGTGACATCAATTGTGGCATGCATGCATGTACAATGCTATTGCTCAGCTATCATATTGTCTGGCCAGCGCGTGGAATAATCGCCACTAGATATGATGAAATTAGAAACGATTCATGGCCTCGAGAGTTGAAATTGCTTGCATAACGCTCCGGATCTTTCGAGTGTCAAAATACAACTGTTAACGTTCAAGCGTCCAATAACGACATTTGTCTATAGATACCAGTCTCCTTCATACAGGACATCTACATCATTCAGGATCAACTTCGTTCGTCATTCGCCTCTACGCACTACTCCCAATATCATCGCGGCCTTCCAAAGATGGCTGTTCTTGATTAGAGTCCGCCGGCCCAGTCGCAGTTTCAAAATGAAGGGGACCGAAAGGCACAGTCACCACATCTAAAGTTGCATCGCTATCGAAACCACGAAATGCCGGGGCGCGATCATTAAGAAAGACCATCATCGAATTAGCATAGAGCTTCGATAGGACAATTGCCGGACCGTAAACGGCAGATGCATCACCTAGTATTCGAGCGGTAAATAATATGACAGTAATGAGGTTTACTATAGCTGATTGCCCCCACTTAGACGTGATAATACTCTGAGAGAATGTAGTGAAAATACCTGTCAAGGTACCCGTCCCAATTATGAGGTAAACCAAACGAGTTACTTTAGATCTCAATTGTTTGGAAAATATTTTATTTCTCTTTAGCTGAGAATGGGTGTCAGTATAACGGGTGGAAGAGACTGATCAATAGATTAATTACGCACAGACCAGACCATGGCAATTGCAATTATGACATCAATCACCAGAGAGATGGATGTCCATTCCTGAAAAGTTGTTCACGTTAGCCAAACAAGTGTCATTTGATAGGTCAAGTCACTCACAATTACGGCTTTGGTATAAATTACCGTCACGATGATGACGACAATAAGTTCCAAGGAAAGTAACTATAGCAAGGGGGAGGTAGCATGGAGAACGGAGTGGAATTTCAGGCCTTCATACCACCATAATGCACCACGGAATATATTTTACTTTGCCAAGAGCCCGAATACGATGGGCGTACACAGCTTGCGTTAGAAATTCCACTACAAATGTTCAATAAATGATCTTTAAGAAGCTGGGAGTACGCTGTGACGCACCTATTGCTCCGCATCCTGGGATGACTATCTTAGTTAATAAGTAGAAGGGATAATTCCCCGCGAGAAAGGTGAATATGTAATTTCCCAGATCATATAATAGTAAAATCGTATGAACCGTCTCTATCACGTAGACAAGGTAGACGACAGTTTTCAATAGCCGCGGATCCTTGGGAAAATATATATGATACAAATCTGCAAAACATTGGCATGACCTCGCGAAGTCGACATGCAGAAGACATACAGAGTTGTACAGTTAGGGCTCCATATAGGAACAAGTTGAACATGTTGCCAGCAAACTAGTGTTGATATTATCTCTCCTATGCTACCATTTGGCTGAGTATGTGGTGCTTACCAATAGCACATCAAAGGTGTGGTCGGCGGCAATGATATTGTACCACCTTGGGAGGTCGCTCATGGAGGGGGTAAATCATGCTAAGATGTACTATTATATCTGTGACAACCGAGGCGAATATTATTAGAAGGTCTGTACCGGAAGTCGAAATGTTGATTCATGATGCATGGGCACCACTAGCATGAGTGAAGAAGCAACGAGCGTCCCGAAAACTAATTGCACAGAAGGCAAAGCAGCAGTGCCATCCGATTGATGTTCGGATTGCTGTGCGCTGCGCAGCATGATGAATGGTAATTTGATCAAAGCTAGTAACTCCGCACTAGTACCTCCAGAGGCCAAGCTAGCTAAATAGGGGACAGCGATAGCTAGATGCTTGACCATCTCAACGATGTGACATTATCTCATTTGCGTGGGACGTTTGCTCCGCGAATCGATGTCATGACTCACGAGCAGATAAAGCAGATAAGAACATTTATTTCACAGCGTTTCGTAAGGACACCCCTGTTCGCGCCAGTTATTCTGAACATGTCTCACAGTGCCAAGGATCCATACTCGGCATCATTTCACAAGTGGTTTCCCAACGTGCGCATATGTGGCCTACGTCAGCAGCACCACTTCAAGTTTTCTGCAATCCAGGAACGTTGACATGCTCCTGTACCTGGTTCCCAGGTCCGCCTTCTGCCCAAGACGGAAAATTACATCTCCACAGCCTTTCACGCTGTCCTGTAGACTCGTGTCTGCTGGTAGTATGAGGCTACTCCGATCTTGCGCCCTCTCCCTACACCTCCCCATTCCTGTTGTCGTTCACGTCGTCGATGTTGACTTCAGTTGACTGCGACCGGTCATTGCGATACATATCCATCCCCGCGTCTCCACATTTGCCCCTCTGGACCTGATAACACGGCTCCGACAGTTTTAGCCGCAAGCAGACCTCTCACCACCTCCCGTCATCGTCCACCGCAAACTCGAATGAAGTACTAGATAGTTTGATGGTAATAAGGGCCTGACAGCGGTCCAAGGACGTTGTTCTTGGGTTGCGGGACAATTTAGATCTAGTGTTGCTCCTTCTAGTCCACGCTCGTTTATGTTTAGAACCGGTGAATAAATCCTGGTCAATGTCTTCCTCGATTCTGGCCCGTTCATCATCCAAACCAAGTCCGTTCAACATCATTCATCAGCCCACCTTTCTCGGCAATGCCGACACATATGGAGCATGCCCCTGTCTTGAGTCATGGGAATGGCAAAGAAAGATGGTGATGTGAAGTTGTTGCCGTGGCCGCTGTCGGAGTCCCTCCATCGGTTTTCCGCCCTATACACATTGTCAGTATCGTCAATGATTCGTGTCAGGCGAGAAAACACGCAGCAGCCATAGTCGTCAGTATTGGCTCACCATTATGCTGTACTTCTGTTCGCTTGTTTGAGTCCGGGACATTGGTTGTTAGCCACTATTGGGAAACAAACATACCGATGATCATTCCACGTCGACATATCTGTATCGACCTCTAGTGCTTGCAACGCTACAACCCTCCACCAACTCCCATACTTCCCGTCCATTATTAATTCCCGGAGTTCCAATACGCCGGGAGAGCCGGTAGGTGTGAAGGACGTGGTTTGCAGTGGCAGGTAGATAGGGAGGATAGTGGAACAAAGTTGGTTTGCCCAATCAGATTCATCTTTGTGCGAGAGTAATTGGTGTCTATGCTGCGAAAAGAGGGGCGGCGGCAGATGCAGGAGCTAATCTTCATCGTCATCGTAAGTCCCAACGCGTACCTGAAATAAGATCAGTTGGTACAGTGGAGTGTTCTTGAATGTCTTACCATGGCGCTCGATCAACTCTGCCATCGACTTCCGCATCTTCCATAACAGTCACGGCAAATGAACTAACTAGTCGACAAAACTGACAGGGTCGGTATCACCGGCATTGCTGTATCCCAACCACAACCTCAAACCACCCCGGACCCCAGTAATGCCATCCCTCAGAGTAAGTCAAATTACGACGTTCTTTATGTCGATGAATAATATAAAACCAAATTTTCAGACGCTAAGGAAGGTTCCTCGAATAACCAACCAAGTCGATTCGGCATGACGAAACCAGGCCCCGACTTTTTCGACCCAGTTCGTGTCGAGAGACGCCGCAAGTTGCGAGAAATGAATAAAGGCAGAATTCCCCAATGGCATCCCGCCACCTTGCGCATTTAGGTAGCCGAAAGGTTGATATCGTAAAGCCGATGTAAACGAATGTGAGCGAGGCTTGATGTATGATGTAAAAACTCGGTTCTCAAAGGATCTAGAATGAGCTTGTGGTGATCTACAAAACACTGACGCGTGATCAGAATCAGGATCGGGCAGTGCAGGCGTTGTACAGACACACTTTTACAAGCTCGGTGGGAACTAATGATCGGTTTTGGGGCCGTGAATGAGGGCGGTGAGGTGGGCAAGGAGTGAGGGAGTGGTTGATAAGGGTGGAAAAGGAGCTTCAGGTATGGACGACTGGAATGCAGATGAAACAGCTGCCATTGACAGAAAATTAGTAGCAGAAACCTTACAGGCTCAGGCCGTACGAGCGCCGTGGATGCTGTAGAGGGAGCCTGAGCAAGTCATTTAATGCTGGCTCCAGAATTTGGAGTATCGTCGGAAGCGATCTGGAATCTGGATGGCTACCGCTATGATCATCTACGGTCATGAATCGCTCTAATGTTTGCTCGTGGATGTGCCACATTGAAGCGCGGGGGCGGGAAGTAGATTCTTGCCAGCGCATACTGGGAGAATCCTATGGATTGCATTTGGAAGACTGTGTATGCATTTTTCACCGCGGTCTCATCGTCGCTGTTTCTGATGAGTATCTTGTAGCGTATATGCACAAGTTGGGATTCGCCCACGGGATTGATACGAGTTTTATTTGCTTGTCGCGACACCAATTGTGGCATGCGCATAGTATGCATGTACAATACTATTGCTAAGAGCGCTATCATAATGTCTGGCCAGTCCATGGAATGATCGCTACTAGATACGATGGGGTTAGGAACGATTAATGGCCTCCAGTTGGGATTAACGCGCAGGATCTTTCAAGCGACAATACAACTGTTAACGTTCAAGCGCCCAATAACGGCATTTGTCATATCAGTCTCCTTCATACATCTACATTATTCAGAATCAACTTCGTTCGTCGTTCGCCTCTACGCACTACTCCCAATATCATCGCGGCCTTCCAAAGATGGCTGTTCTTGATTAGCGTCCGCCGGCCCAGTTGCAGTTTCAAAATGAAGGGGACCGAAAGGCACAGTCACCACATCTGAAGGTACATGGCCATCGAGACCACGAAATGCCGGGGCGCGATCATTAAGAAAGACCATCATCGAATTAGCATAGAGCTTCGATAGGACAATTGCCGGACCGAAAATGGCATCAACCATCCGGCCGGCAAATAATATGACAATAATGAGGTTTATTATAACTAATTTCCCCCACTTAGACATGATAATACTCTGAGAGAATGTAGTGAAAATACCTGTCAAGGTACCCGTCCCAATTATGAGGTGAACCAAACGAGTTACTTTAGATCTCAATTGTTTGGAAAATATTTTATTTCTCTTTGGCTGAGAATGTGCGTCAGTATAACAGGGGGAAGAGACTGATCAATAGATGGATTACGCACAGACCAGACCATGGCAATTGCAATTATGACATCAATCACCAGAGAGATTGATGTCCATGCCTGAAAAGTTGTTCACCTCAGCCGAACAAGCGTCATTTGATAGGTCAAGTCGCTCACGATTATGCATCCGAAGGTTGAAAATAGTATCATGATAATGACGACAATAAGTTCCGAGGAAAGTAACTATAGCAAGGGGTAGCATGGAGAACGGAGTGTAATTTCAAGCCTTCATACCACCACAATGCACCACGGAATATATTTTAGTTTGCCAAGGGCCCGAATACGATGGGCATACATAGCCTGCGTTAGAAATGCCACTACAAATGTTTCAATAAACGATCTTTAACCTGAAGCTGGGAGTAAGCTGTGACGCACCTATTGCTCCGCACACTGGGGTGACTATCGGAAATAAGGAGTAATCCACGAGAGGGTTGAGCAAATAATTTGCCAAATCAAGTAAGAGTAAAATCGTATGGACCGTCTCTGTCCCGTAGATAAGGTATACGACCGTTTTCAATAACCGCGGATCCTTGGGAAAATATATATGATACAAATCTGCAAAAGATTGGCAACACCTCGAGAAGTTGACATGCAGAAGACATACAGAGTTGGACAGTCAAGGCTCCATATAGGAATAAGTTGAACATGTTGCCAACAAACTAGTGTTGATATTATCTCTCCTATGCTACCCTTTGGTTGATTAATGAGTGTGCGGTGCTTACCAATGGCACAACGAGGTCGAGGAAAAAATCACGGTAGTAGCTTGTGTGTTGAATTCAGAACAAGGGGTAAGAGACCTAGATGAGGCGCACTTTGAGATTGAGTCGCTCATGAAGGGGATGTAGCACGACTAACTTGTTGTACTATTATATTTATGACCGAGGCGGATATTATTAGTAGGTCTGTGCTGGAAGTTGAAACGCTGATTCATGATGCATAGGCATGCCCGGGCACCACTAGCATGGCTCAAGAAGCAACGAGCGTCCCGAAAACTAATTGCAAAGTGGCAGTGCCATCCGATTGATGTTCGGATTGCTGTGCGCTGCCAGCATGATGGATAGTAATTTGATCGAAGTTAACTCCGCACTAGCACCTCCGGAGGCCAGCCTTAGGAAGTTGGATAGGAGACAGCGATAGGCGGATTTTTGCTCCGCGAATCGATGTTATGACTTACGTGCAGATCAAGCAGAAAAGACGAA
Organism: Amanita rubescens; assembly: GCA_015039365.1. Lineage (NCBI taxonomy): Eukaryota > Fungi > Basidiomycota > Agaricomycetes > Agaricales > Amanitaceae > Amanita > Amanita rubescens. The sequence goes on from WION01000441.1 coordinate 22,106, forward strand.
GGGTTCGAGAATCCTTCCTAGGAGCTATTTATTTCACAGCGTTTCGTAAGGACCCCAGTTATTCTGAACATACCTGTGCAAAGGATCCATACATTTCACAAGGAAAATAAGTTTTCCAGCGTGCGTAAGCAGCACCACTTCAGGTTTTTTGCCTTGGCCTCGAATCCAGGAAAGTTGTGTACCTGGTTCCCAGGTCTGCCCTCTGCCGTTCACGTCGTCGATGCTCCGGTTGACTGCGACCGGTCATTGCGACCCTCTGGACCTGACAATACGGCTCCGACAGTTTTAGCCGCACGCAGACCTCTCACCGACTCCCGAACGAACCCTGAAGTAGATAGTTTGATGGTAACAAGGGCCTAGCGGCGGTCAAGGACGTCGTTCTTGGGTTGCGGGACAAGTCACAATTTAGGTCTAGCATCGCTCCTTTTAGTCCACGCTCGTTTAGGTGAGAAAACACGCACCAGCCATAGTCATCAGTGTTGGCTTACAATTATGCTGTAAGAAGACTTCTTTGAGTCCTGGACATTGGTTGTTAGCCGATCGTATCAACCAGATGGGAAACAAAAAGCGCTTTCAACGCTACAACCCAGTTGGGTTCGTCTTTGTGCGGGTGTCCATGCTGCAGAAAGAGGGGCCTCGGCTGGAGCTGGTCTTGCACCTGAAATAAGATATGCGCTGGGCTCCGGGCAGTGGATGCCCCCCTCCCAGTGGTCCGAGTCAACTCTGCCATGGCCCATGGCCACTACTTCGTCGACTTCCACATCGTCCCCTTCCTTAACAGTCACGGCAAATGAACTAGCCCATGCACTCGATAAAATGGGACTGATAGGGTCGGTATCACCAACATTGCTATATGACACAATTCTGCAACTGCAGTCTGCGCAAACTCCACCCCGGATCCCATCCTTCAGATTACGACATTCTCTATGTCGATGAACAATATAAAACCAATTCTTCAGACGCTAAGGAAAGTTCCTCGAATAACCAACCAAGTCGATTCGACATGACGAGACCAGGCGCCGACTTTTTCGACCCAGTTCGTGTCGAGGGACGCCGCAAGTTGCGAGAAATGATAAAGGCAGATTTCCCCAATAGCATCCCACCAGCATTAGCCAGCAAGTTTCTTCTCGGGCTTTGCATTTGGACGGGGATGAGAAGCGCATCTCGCGTCGCGTAGAATAGAAAATTCAAAATTGCGTCCAGCATTTAAAAACCCGCTTTGTGCTCAATCGACTTTTGCTTCTCGCACTTTTCACAACAAGTGCCTGCGTTCGCCTCAGGGCATTGAGTATTATTAAATTATCCGTAATGAATAAGGACACAAAAGTATCTAACGACCATCGTGTTACATGACGCATTTCAAGTCAAGGTAGCAAACTCACGAAATTACTGGGTCGACATGAAATTTCTCTCCTTTATCTTCCTCTTGTTCTCCTGTCTCCTTTTCACTCTTTCTGCTTTCCCGCCCGGCCCATCATCTGGGCGCAATTTTGGTTCCAATATGGTCCACAGCCACTCCGGATACTGGTCATCTGGGAGCGAAACCACCGGGGGCTTGTCCTTCAAGTAATTCAAGCCAGGCAAAATGGTATCAGCCGGACATGAAGACTGGGGTATCGTTGCTGAACCTATACTGATCTGTTTATGACAGCGAAACTTGTCATTGGGCAGAAACGTACTGGCTGGGGATGAGCTCTTTGTCGCCTTTTCAGGAGTCTGCGAATGTTGCGCGCCAGCGCTCTGAGCCGCGGCTTTTGTTGCGTATGCTCGATACTGAGAGCAGGCTGCGAAACGTGTTGACGGTCTTAAAATTCTGAAAAAGGACATCGAGCGTCATGATGTGACGAAATGTGACAGGCATAGAGCGCCGCGTAAACATGGCAAAATAGAACATGCACGCGTCCATGGACAACTCGGTGCGTCGCTATTGTTATACACGATGCGCTGACTCTAATTATCCAGTATCAATAGTCAATTCTATGCATTCCTTTCAATGAGGAAGTAGACGACTCGGATGATAACTACATGCGGTTATTAACACAAGATTACGAAACGCTAGATGAAGTTCGTCTGCGTCTGGATGCCTATCATAAATCATGGCACAAATGTCTGCACAGGCTCCTGGTATGTCTATCTTTTACTTATCAATTTTGCGCAAGCTAAGAGAATTAGTCATCCATTCGCTCCCAACACGAACCCATCGTCAATGACGTCGTGTGCCACATTCAAAACTCATACGAAGAGAAAGCGATTAAAGCACCTTACGACGAACTTCCTGTCGTTTGTATACAAAGTATGAGGTTAGCGATCATCGACATGTCGATTAAAAAATACCCTACTCAGGTTCATTGTCTGGAACATCCATTCTAGACGACATTTGCTCTTCCCTTGATGAAAATGAGGATACACCCGTTCCTCTGGTTCTTCAAGTCCACCTGTATGCATCGGATTGCCCGAGTGTTATGGTAGGAATGAAGACTATAATAACTAGTCTGACAGAGCGGGTGGACGTGTTGGAACCTGGTAAGAGTTATGCAAGCTTCATTTGTTCGAGACTTTAAAAACAGAAATGCAGTTAAACGCAAGCCGTCCACTTCAGTGGCAAACTTCGACATTGCAATGCTAGTCGCGTGGTATACCGCTCTTTGTAATACATCAAGTACGTGTCCGGCCTCTTTCTTTCGAGTATCAGTTAAATAAGGTGACAGAAAATGCTGCAAACCCCTTGATAGCTATTGTAATGCGCGATTTCGAACAATTCGATCCATCGATCATGCAAGATATTTTTTACTTATTCAGGTACGACCCGTCTTCCTGGCATCAGTAACTGCGCTGAACTTAACGACAGCCAACAAGTGTCAAAATTACGTTCTGTATTTATACTATCGCTTTCATCCCCAGTTTCTCCATCTTTCTTTCACATAGCGTATCCAAGATCGACGCTATCACTGCTATGCATGGATACCTTTGTGGCACCGTCGGGATTATACGTCCTCGAAAAGGCCTTCCAACAGGTAAGGTGCTTCCGGTAATCTATGCCACATCCTGACGACTTGTTAGACATTCTTTGACGTTGAATTTAGTCCTGATATCATGATTGGGCCAACGACATTGGAACAAGTCTTTCATTACATCAAGCGAAACAATATCTCGCTAGACGCGTTTCTGACGAGCATACAGGCAAGTCCTGCTGAAAATCAGGATTTTACCGTACTGATCTTTTCCAGTTGATTCACCTCCGGCATTTTATGTTAAACCCTCTTTCGCTACTGGTTCACAAAACTCCACCCATCGCGTCCTTTAGCTCCCCTTTACGCGACAAAGTCCGCAACCGTCTCCCACCCATACCTATAGACCAGAACAAAGATGGACGAAAGTCCCCTACCAAAAGACGGTCCCAGAAGGCGACAGACATGACTGCTGTCTCTTCTATCATTGATCAAACTCGAGAGGAGTTCTCAAGCCAGTCTCTCCGGATGCGCCTTGGATTCGGTCTAGTCAGACTAGTTTACGATGTCATACAAGGGCAAGACTTTGGTGACAGGAGAGCTCCTCCCAAATTCGGGTTGTTGGATATGATGCTGGACGCGTTAGGTGGAAGCTTATACAAGTACGCGCAACGTCTTGGACAGTACATTAGGTATGGTTGCATGTTTGACATCTAATGAGTTGACGTTCACCTTTTCCCCAAGACACTTGGATGAATGCCAGCTGACGGCGCTGTTAGACCAGCTACATGAGTTATTTGAACACCCTCCCCTGCTCAAGGATCAGAAGAAAGCTCGAGAGGAGGTCTCAAATTTTCTATCGCTTGTTGTTGACAAGGAAAAGCCGCTGGAGCAGATTGCTCGCGATGTATGCGAGTGGATGGAAGAGTATCTCGAGTGCGTCTCAACAAGCTCATTTGAAAAGTTTGATAAGACCTAATTTCTGACTACAGAAGTCTGACGAATCATCTTGACGAGTTGCCCTTCTGGGAAATTTGGTACACTGGAAATGCTCCGTTCCCTTCCGAGGTCAGCCGATTATAACCTTTCAATTCCTAAAGTCACTCACTTTGAGTCCCAGTTCCTCAATCCCTCTATGAGAGCCACTATCTTATCGGGTCTTCTAAGACCGCACGATTACTACCTGTATCCCAATGCTACTGCTCAAGACAAGGCTCACGAAATTTGGGAGCTTCCTGACATCAGTATCTTGTTTACACGGTACACGGAGAGCGGGAAGATGATCAACGTATATGACTGGTTCGAGTCATTCCAGCTTGCCTTGGAGAGGCAAAGGGAGCATTTGAAGGAGCAAGATAATGATAAAAAGAGGAAGTCTTCATCACCGAAGAAGCGAGGAAAAGGCAAAGCAGCGGTTGAACAACCAGGAAGATGAACAGGACGAAGAGCAATGGAGGTTGGAAGTGCAAGCGAGGTTCATTCGCGCCTTGCATGAACTGGATTATCTTGGCTTCATCAAGCACACTGGGAGAAAGGCAGATCACGTCCTACGTACTGTTTTTGACGTGGGTGATTGAGTTTCTATCGATCGGTCCACGATAGATACGTAGATAACATGTACTCGGATACAAGTGCACACTATACATACTTAGTTGATTACACGATCAAACCGCCTATACCAGAGCCGGTAAACTGCTCTGCCTCATAGTCCTCCCCGTCACACCTAACATCGACAACCTCTCCGAAGCAGGTCTGGCCAGCCCAACCCTATCATCGTCTTCCATTCCACGATCCAAACACTGCAGAGGAACCATTCCTCTCTCGCCTCTCGCACTCTCACATAGACCCCATCCATCATCGTACTCTGCAAGGACTCTCATAGCATCCCCAACTCGGATCCTCAGCTCGTCTGGTAACCTTGGCTCGAAGATGCACCGCACCACGCCAACGTTCGTCAACGCGCCATAGGTGGCACCAATAGTAGGCGGCGCAGAGTTCGTTTGAACCATGAGCGAGCTGGTGGTGCTGTCTGCACTAGAGGTAGTCACGGCCGAAAGTCGGTGGCTGGCACCGAAGTAGTTTGAGCTAGAACCCGAGTCGAGACCAGCAGACTCGAGTCCGGGAACGGACAGCAACGACAAAGGAGGGGGTTTAACGCGCGGAATTTTCAAGTTGGTCCGCGGGGCGGGAAGTCGCTGCAACCGAGTTGGATGCCGCCAATACCAGCGGTGGCACCTGGATTGCTTGCGGCTGCAACTATCCCGTCCTCTATGGGTCTGTCGGTCAATACCGTCCTTGTGGTTGATACCATGAACGGTTTAGACACCCATGTCTTCCTCTTCATGCTCCTTCTCCTTATCGATCGAGCCCTGAACGCTAGCACACCGACTGCCAGGGCGAAGAACAATACACCAAACACGATTCCTGCGATGGCCGCGCCAGGTAAAGACTTGGATTCAGTACCGCCAGCGGTATCGGCTGCTGCAGAGGATTGTACTTGAACGGAAGGCCGGGGCACCCGAGAGGATGCTGATGACATGGTAGATGCCTGAATGGGTAGAAACCAATGTTGGAGCAGGCTTGGAGCTCGACGTCGTCAAGGACGTGTCACCGTACGTGTTACCAGACACAGGGGGTGGTAACGTGGTGCTTACGGACTGCGCCGTAGTCGTGTCAGCCGCCGTGGTCATCGACATAGTCAAGCCATCGATGACGGAGGTCGACTCCACGATTATCTGCGTATCAGTCGATAAAGGATTGCCCCCTACACCCGGATCATCACCAATAGAATTTCCCAAACCAATGCCTGCGGATCCACCGATGACTGGGAGGTTGTACGACATCAGTTTGTCGAGGTTCAAACGAGGGAAGAGTTCCATTCTGTTTGCAGTTGACAAGTGCCTCCGTCTACCGAGGGTCGTTTCAACGTTGAGTGGCAACAGTCCACCCCGGGAAAAGAGATTAATGTACATGGTCGACCCTGCTTAAAGTTGCAATGGTCGCTGTTTGGGTGGGGTTGACAAGCTCCAGGCTTCACGTCAAGTAAAGTCTAGTGAGGAATGAGCTTAAACATTAGTGAGACTCAGTGGCGACGTACCAAAATAACGTTGCTATGGTTAACAATAGGCTGCAATTACCAGACGCACCAACCAACGATGACAGCGAAACTGCACAGAAGTAGAAACAAGCTTTGGGTTTGAGATAAGAATAAGCCGAGGCCGGGCTCGAACGAAGACAACAAGAATAGCAATCAGAAAGAAGAACACGCTTCTGCTGCTCTAATGGTTAAACAATAGCGTCGAGCTTAAGATTGAGCTTGAAGAAACCGAAGAGGCTTGAACTGAAGGACGAAGAAATGAAGGACAGAGTCAGAATGAAAGAAGGGAGGGAGTTGGTACAGAAAGAATGAAGAAGGCGCGTGGTGGGCGTGCCCGTGAGTGCAGGGAGCTGCGTGTGCCTCCGCGATGATAGGGATCTGAAAAGGTTAGACTAGCAACGGAAAGTTGGAAAAAATAGGCTTTTGCAGTGCAGTTATAAGTAGAACCAAGCTTAGCGTCTCAACTTTTCATAGACGAGGACTGCGCCCAGGCACGAAGCGGTCCTACGATTCTCCTGATCCTTTGGCCAGGCAGCGGCGGCGTCGGTAGAACCTGGCGGAAGTTTGCACGACGACAGTGCAACGGGTGTCGCGTTGGTGACCGATCCAATTCAGAACAAAGCGCATAACTTGGTAAGAACACACGATTCATCACATTACACTGTACTACTTTACAATTCAATATTCAATATTCAATGCTGCTCTTCAAGTCCACCCTTGTCTCCATTTTCGGGATGTTTCTTGTGAACGCGGACAAAGTGATCCGCCTCTGGTCCTGCGGGTACAGCCTCAACCGGTCCCAGAACATCACCAGATTGAGGGGGCATCAACTCCCTTCGTTGCTCTCTTAATTCTTCAAGACGATGGGTGAGCGAGCCATGACCTGCAACTGGACCAAAGAATGACGTCCCCGCAAGCGATCCGATAATACTTGCAAACCAAGTGCGTCAAGCTAACTATGACCAGAGGAGTAAAAAAACACTCACCAACTTCCAACCAGAAGGGACAGATAGAAACGATATTGCGAATACCACTTCGGCGCTACAAAATCAGACGACAATAAAAAAAGATTCGTGGAGGGTCAGCTTATTGTTTTCAATCTTTGACATGTGATGATGTGACGCTCACTCCATCCGGCCATTGTAGCTTTCGCATCAGCCAGCCACAATCCCGTGAAGCCTAACCACTGAACAATGAGGGCAGTGATAGGTCCCATAACCAAGGTTGGCCATGCGATTAACATCGGTGCCGCGCCAAGAGCAAGTCTTCTGTATCCCTTTTGGCCATCGTATGCTGCAATCTCCATTCCCCAATGCATCGCCCCTGAGCAGGGTAAGAACAATATTCCGTCGCGGAGCAAGTGAATTAACTGACCCAGAAAAGAAAGCATCACGGCGCCATAGGTAACCTGAAATTCGAGCGCTCTGTCAAATACAGCTAGAGCGGCGACAGGATCCATGTAAGAGACTATGCCACTAGCGGCAAGACCAGCCGCGTAGGCCGTATACACTGTAGTGGCTGATGCCGCGACGTATGGGATCCCACCTGGCCATCAACGGATAATCAGGTCAATCAATCCTTATTGTTTTCGACAAACCCTGCGAATGTCGCACACACACCTGCGAGTCCTAGAACCATCATAGGCATCGGCACGTCGTACAGGACCTGTCGCGTTATGCCAAGCTATGATAGCAACAGATATTTTAAACATGACCCTTTAATGGGACGGACGACGCACGAAAGATTCGGACTCTGTGGGACCGACGGAGTCTTGAGTGACATTACATGCAGCGATAACTTTAGCCAGATCCGCCGCAGAATTCCCGACTTCTTCTTTGATATTCGTTGCGGCGTGTTCAAGTGACTGGCTACCGGGCTTTCCAGACACGGAGCTAGCCACAGGGCGGACAAGCGTGAACCTTAATGGCATCCTTGTCACCATTGGCTTGCCCAAGTTCCGCATCCCCATCCTATTCGTTCTCAGGCGCTATGTTGCGTATAAGCGGGCGACCCAGAAAGTTCATTTTCAGAAGTTAAGGAGCTATTGGACCACACCGTCACTCGGATATACACCAGATTTTATGACATCATTTAACGACGTCACATTTATTATGCGGTACTCCGTAATAGTTTATCTACAACGCAATGTACAATGCAGTCAGTTCTTTTTACACATAGTATATAATTACCAGCATTACGCGGTCAGAGGAACATGTAGCGTGTCGACGCTAAAAGGATGAGGAAAAACTGGGAAAAGGAGGGACTCGAAATGTGGTCGAAGTCAATATACGAAAGGATGGACCGAATCATAGTCGAAATGATAACCTCGAAATGACAGACTTTACTGAATTCTGCTTGGAACGAGCGAATTTAAGTTACTCTAGTTCGTTGCGCTCGCTGGGAACAAAGGTTCCACTTTGGAAATAAGTTTAACGGTGCGGTGCTTGATGACGTTTTGGCCGTCGCGGCCGAAGTAGCGGTGTGTCCGGAAGCTCCAGTACAACGACCTATCATTGATCAGGACGGGAACTTGCACGTTTGGAGAAAAAAAGCTTACCCGACACACCAGTCGCGTAGTCCACTCAAGTATTTCTGGACCATATCATCGACCTCAGGGCCCCATGATGGGAGCCTCTTCTCATCTTCCATGAATTTCTCCAACGTCTGCTTCCACATGTCACCAGCATAATCAATAGCGCTCTGCAAGGTGTGACCGTGGTAGTGTATCAAGACGTGGACCAAGTTTTGGTAACCGTCGCCACGGGCTTGTTCGATGTTGTAAGAATAGATGTCCTGCGGCTCGGATCAGAACTTGGACTAGCAACGCAAACAATAATCTTCTTACATTTGACCAGCTAACCATATCGTTAGCGGCCTGTCCCATGGCTTCAATGATGGGATGCTCAGCAACATAATCGGGTAGATCGATGTCATGGATATATCTGGAGATTGCCCCTTTAGGGATGGGAAAATCAAAAATGCAAGTGATACGCACTCAATTAGAGCCCAACATGGCTTGCAAGCTAAAACAAAAAGACCGGCGTTAAGATGCTAGCCGAAAAACAAAAGAAATGTCAACGCACCAGATGTATCTCTGCGGCAGTCGATGTAGGACTCTAAATCCGGGACGGCGTTAGCAGCACGTGTCTTGGCTTGGATACTGAGAGATTCATGGAATTCCTGCGTGGTTTCGATGAACCGTTTCTGAACACCCGGGCCTGCGTGCCGTATGCAACGGGTCCAGATACTGCGAGCGCCACATGAGTTATCTTCGTCAACGTGATGAAACAATAATACGCACTCTCTGGTCAGTTTCCCAGGGTTCGGATTCTACTTCTGGTTGACCCTTCGTGGGCTTGTAGGATTCCGGGAACCACAGGGCGTTCATAACGACATTGCCCAACTCATCCGCCTCGCGTATTAACATGCCGTCGCTGATGTTATCACTAATGGAAAGGCACGCCGATCACGCGTGTTAGCGCTTCTAATGCGTAGCTCGAGATATTTCACTTACAGGTGAAACAAGTAATTTATGTAATCGGCAATAACGCGTAGTCGGTCTGTCGGACCCGTCGTGTAGCTGTAGCCCGCGAGCACGCCTCCCTGGAGACCATACATGGCATCGCGTTGCCTCAGGTTGAGGCGAGGGCAGCCAGTGTCAAGCCATTCCGCAGATTCTTTAGCTACTTTGTCGGCGTCAGGGTGGCAGCGAAGAGGAAACTTGCAGAGTCCGACGAGGTCCGGAAGGAGGAAAGTGGTGTCCGCTACTTCAGATTTCTCGGAGACGGCCACGTCTTTCTTCTCGTCAGACGTTTGCGAAACGTCCTGGGAGGCAGCGTTAGTCAAGGATTCGAATTGAAAACTAAGCATATATGCTCACCCCAATCTTCTCTGGCTTCTCATAGGGGCGTCCGATGAGGCAGAGCTAAGGTATGCGTGAATAAACGATGAAACCGTGTCGTAAAGAGAAAATCACCTGTAAAAGCCTGGTAATCCAGGAGAGATGCAAAAAGAGGATGGATTGTCTGAAGACGTCGACGATTTTTCTGAACATGGGAAGATGCAGGAGGTCCATTGCGTTTGCAGGAAGGAGTGTGCGGGTCAATGCTGGTAGAGCGGTCGTAGACAGGGCCTTTAATACGCGCCCGTTTGTGTACGAGAAAAACAAACGGCCACGGCCACGGATGGACAATAAAAAGATGCTCCATCGCGTGCCGAAACCAACCGGAGACGGAATGCGCCCCCCTAAGGAAGCGGAGATGAACACATCAGCATGAAAACAATAAAAGTTTGGACTGTTCTCACATATCCCCATGCATTTGCAATGTAATCGCCGGTAGACTATCCTCAATATTGCATGTATTTGTCTTCTATAGATGCCGACGAGCACTCGGAATCATGCGACCTTGGCACTCCACTACTAAGACGAGTCAAACTCTTAGCACATGCACCCCTGGACAAAGCGTACCTTCACGCAAAAAGAATAACGTCAATCATCCCATGCTTGCATCGCCCGCGGGGACTTTCCGTTGGAAATGGGTTCGGTTCAGATTGGATTGGACCACGATCCGCCTTCGAAACGCGCTGATCAGCAACTCTCCGTCATTGCTGCACCTTGAGATAGAGGATCATGTGATGAACGCGCACGGCATGTCAAAGGAGTTGTTGATATTGATATTGCCGAAAGGGCCATAGTCAAATGTCAATTGTTCTGTCCTTTGAAGGTAATTGGATGGCGTGATGAATCGATGATCGACGAGGTTGAGGATTGGAAAAAAATTCCCAGGAACAAATCAATGGCCATAGATAGCAATGTAACCCAGTTTGGTCTAGCACCAAGGCAACACTGGCAGGATCACCACACAACGCTTGCATGATCAGCTGGTGGGTGCAACTCTAATCCAATTGAGTGCGGAGGATTCATCCCTAGCCAAACTGATTCATGAGCCTCATTTTGGCGTTCGATATGAGCCCCTCGAGCTGTCCGGATTTCCGGACTTTAAATAGAAAGTGTTTCGCCTCGTGAGTGAAACATGGAGGCAGTCGGGATGCTCAAATTGATGCATACATGCGACAACGGACATTCGAATACCATGTACTTACACGAGAAAAACGCAGTGAAAAATTTTCACCCGTGAGGTCGCGCTAGAGAACAAGCGCAGCTTATTATTGTTCTTGAAATCCATATGGATCAATCAGCTCGTCGAGACTCTGCAGTGCAAGATCTCCAGGTAGACTTACCCGTACGTACATTGAATGTACTGCAACTGGATTAGGCCAGCCGGGTACCATGGTTAATTGCCCTAGGGCCATGGTCGGAGGCCGCTGTCGTTAGCCGAAATGAGCAAAGACAATTGTGACATATCATGCGGTTCCTAAGGCCCATGATTAATGTTTACAATGTAGTCGAAGCTGGCGCCACGACGTCATTTTACCCCCAGAATTTTGAAAGGGTTGTAGTGATGGGCGAGATTAGACTAGCGTTAGTTGAACAATTGTCAAAGCCAGGCCTTGTTCCGCGTTGACCGATGGGCGTCTAGGCCTATTCTGTTCCGAGCGCAGAAATACTGGTTAATCTAGCGAACGACGAGGACGACAGACGCAAAGCGTGAGGCCGGTGAACTGCCTGGAAGTTTCCAGCACTCCGGTCACGCAGCCCGCCACGCTTCCGCCAGCAGATCACTCAGTCTCCTAAAGTCATCTCACTCAATCAATATGCCTGCTGTACCCACTCCGATGGCCTCCTCAACTGCAAACTGGCACTGGAAAAACAAAAACGTAACCCGCTGGAGCAAAGAATGGTTTGAACGCGAGCTCGTCACTTTGTCTGTCACCGACAACAAAGGACAAGTCGTCTCTGTTTCAGACGTCACGGACGTAGTTGGGGATGTCGAGCTCGGCCAGAGAAAATCCAAGTATGTGTCATCGTGGATTAGGCTTCCGAGAAATTAGGCTGATGTACAATTATGCTAGGCTGATCACCATCTACGACACGAAAATTTCCTTAAAATGGACAGGAACAAACAGCGAAGGGGCGGAGGTCAAAGGCTCTCTCACAATTCCCGAAGTTTCGCATGAGATCACCCTCGATGGACTCTCCGATTACATCGTACGCACACCTCCACTTGTTTCATGATCCATCGTTTCACGCCGATTTTTTTTTTAAATCCTATGCAAGTACAAGTGGTCACTTTCGACCGCTTCAACGCCGGAAGTCGATGCTGTGTTCGAGCTCGCCAAGTCTTATCTACCGGCGGCACTCGAGGCGAAGTTCACGGAATTCCCCAAAGCGTTAATAGAAGCCCATGGTAAAGACTTGACCGTCAGCACTGAACCCAGCCGTGCCGCAACGCCGTCCTTGGGCAACAAAGATTCTACAACTCCCGCAACCTCCCTCAAGCAATCAGCCGATGCCTTGAAACAATTCAAGCCAGTGCCGAAGGATGCCGCCATCAGCACTGTAACCGTCAAAGCCGAGTCAACTTTCCAAGCTTCTGCGGATGATCTATTCTCCCTATTCACGGACGAGAAGAGGATCCCAGCCTGGTCTCGCGCTCCTGCACAGGTTATCTATCTCGGTGCTGCACGCGATCACGTAACTGATGTCTTTCTAGTCGATTCCAAAGGCAGATGCCGAATACTCTCTATTTGACGGGGGTGTTAGGGGGAGATATGTATCACTGACACCAGGCAAGGAGATCATCCAAACTTGGACGTTGAAGTCACCCACATGGCCAGAAGGTGGGTTAGGGTCCACGCGTTTACGTTGTATTTTCCGTTGATGACACGCTGCACTCAGGACACTCGGCCACGTTAACTACGAGCCTTGAACAATCTTCCGACTCGACGAAGGTGGTTTTCTCGATGGATGGTGTTCCTGTGGGCATGAAGGACGAAATCGAACGCAACATCGAAGGATACTAGTAAGCTTTCCATCATTTTATTGGCTTCTGCATGCACTCACGTCTGCTCAACAGCATTCATGGCTTGAGATCCATCGGGTACGTGCAACTTGTCCCGTTTGATCCCGTATATACTCCGCCGAAATCCAAACTTCCTGCCGACCAGGGTTGGAGCGGACGATGCGTCATTACTATCGTCATAGCTGGCCTAGTACTGGCAGCTTCGTTATCAGTACCCTATCTCTCCTCATCTCCCGTCATCTCCAAGTAATTCTCTATACTTATGTTGACCCTTTACTGATACCCTTCTCTGTTCTCCGTTGTTTGCCACTTCAGGTTGGGATCTGAACTGTGATTACTAAAACCCGTATCCGTCACATACCATGTACGTCTCGTCAACCATTCACAAAACCGTGTCTCCCCAATCCCTACCCGTAGCAATGATGAAGAAATAGATTAGAAGAAAGGAATAAAAGAGAAGCCATTTATCGTTATATTGCCGGCGTGATTTACATGAGCTTAGCATGAGTTCCTCGCTGCGGATCCACGCATACGGTGCTTGTTGTAGCCTGCCGTAGTCCTGTCGTTCGCGATCACAACTGGCTTCTAGCTACGGTGGATCTGCCGAATAGAATCACATACTGCCGGTCCTGTTAGGCTCAGCCACGATGACAAATTCCGTGAAGGTCGGGGACCCTATGGTCCAGATATCATCGCTTTTGGTCAAAGTCTGACAGGTACTATGGCGGCACAGTCGAAGACGACATAGGCGAGCGACTGCCTCTTGAACATTATGTGAACATTGTGTCGCTTATCCGCGTTCACTTCCCTGTGCACAAGCCGCCCGGTCGTTTGTCTGGAATGGGTGGGCCTGCCTTCACTCGTCACTTTTAGGGTTGGTGATACGTTTCTTGCGCAGGTGTGGTACCCTGTTTTTCTGAACCAGCTGGATATTAAGTACTGCCAGTTCATGGAATTGATGAGACCTAAGCACGTCTTGTAGGCGTGTCCTGTCGGACTGGTTTTACGCCATTACGATGCAGAGGTTGTGTAAATATACGGCTGTCCTTGTGCCGAGGCAGTGGGAGTGATAGGACATCGCACACCGCCTCCAAGCCTCGTGCTTCACCTTCGAGTTGTTCTTAAATGTCGAGGTTCGAAAGCTGTTCTGTGCTATGCAAAAATCTGGAGCCTCCTTCACTCTGTAGTGGACTACGAATCACGGATTAACGACCGTCGACTTCGCCGTGTATATGCTATTACTCGTTTCTCACCTCCAAAGCTTATCAAAAGCTGTGTTAGTCCAGGGTATGCTCTAAACGTCGACAGTGCTTGCGCCTCGGAATAGAAGGGTCTCCATTTGACGCATGGCTATCCTGAGATGGACTAGTTTTGCACGTCAGAACAACACATGCAGACTTCAAAGTCAAAAGTAAACATCATTCCTTCTAAGCTATAATAGGAAGTCCGAATCACCCGGGAAGACATCCCCAAATGGTTATACAGTTACAATGCGGCGTCTTCGATTGCTCCACTCGATATTACTATGGATCGCTGGAGCCGCACATCACAATGCACACTAAGAATAGAAAGTGTGAGGGTCGCATTTTTCTGGTCTTTAACGGTTCACACTGGATACCACGGACGAAAGTATGGAGACCGCTATTGTCCTCAGAGATTACAGGGCGGGTGGCTGAAAAATATCATACGTGCCACCATCAAGCCCTGCCTAGGGGGCCGCCTATCTAAGAACAAGGCGGTACGTAATATTTATGTACATACTGTGCCCGGGAATCTACGGAGATTGGTAGTTCCACAATTTCAAACTTTCAACCGACTACTCACCCGTCTCTTTGTTACCCTTCGTTCGCTGAATTATTTGACTGCCAATCGTGTTCCAAACGAACTGCGCCGGCGACCTGAAGCGATTGTGTGCTAATTCAGCGGGCTCTTCAATCAGAAGCGTCGTAAACTTGGACGATCTAAATACGCAGTCAGCGCGCTTGGCGAAACGAGCGGAGAGTCGGTCGTGACGGAACTGGCTCGTCGTCGTCGACTCATGAGGTGCAAAATCGAAGCTGTTGTGCTTGATATGAAATCTACTAAGGCGCTGCCTCATGGGAAGCTGTCAGAAAAAGTTCTGTTATTATACTGATTTCCCGGCCGCCGCTCGACTCGTGGAGATCCAGAGAATGCCCGTCTTAATCTTCTGTATATTGACCCCAGGTGCTCTGCTATTGCCTTGCGTATGCCCAGCATGCAAGTACGTGTACGGAGAAGGGCGCAAACGTGGAGAGGCATAATTCTCGAGTACCCCACCAAGCATGCTGCTCAAGCGCTCATGCGGCATGCCAGTAGCTCATGCGTGCTGGAACCTGTTGGCTACTACCACACCTCATGAATGGCCTGTATTCCGATCCCGTAATGTTATGAAGGCAAAACAAGCAAACAGAGAAGCATTTGGATAAAAGGAAGAACCGAATACCCGAGGCGGTAGGCGAGGCGAACTACCCAGGAACACGGGGAAGACTGCGGTAGGTATGAATGAATGAGACGGCGTTTCGAAGGTTTGGATAAAGGGTATATGCCACAGCACAGGATGTGTCGTTGCAGGGAGCCGAACTAGGGCGCCGGAAACTTGGGCTGCTAGTTGACGCTATTGTCGTCCGTGCGGGTTGAAAGTCTCGGTTCTTTCTCGACTGATACTTTCAAGTCCGTGAAACCCGGGAGGAACACCTAGACGCTGACTTCTTGAATACCCTCCGAGTTGCCGTGGACGAATAAATGTGCCAGTGTCGGCGCACGGAGGGATCTGTAGCTTGCGCCAGTTAAATACTCCACGCAAGGAGATGAATGCATGCTACTTATTATCCGATTCTGCTCTGCTGTTTTTGTCTTCATCTAGTCTTAGTCCCGGGACTTTCAGCGCGAAGTGCTTACAAGGCTAGCGATCATGGCGAGTGCAGGATTCCTGGATTTTACCCTCGTCACCGCGTCTCCCCGCTTACGGCCGTACTCAAATTCAAGGAACTTGAACACGGAGTTGTAGATCCAGTTGACAATAGCAAATGCGGAGACTCGTACGTTTCCCCTTCCGTCAATCGATCTGCTTCCTTTCACAGTTAGTGGAAGCTTGCAATTCGTCGCCCTTGACATGTTCCTCCTTATTGTTAGACGAGGCGATTTGACTCCACGACACTTTGAGCGCATCATTTTTAAGTTGTACAGTAGATCCAGTTGCCAATGGCATATGTACGTTTCCCCTTCTGCCAATCGGTTTACTTCCTTTCACAGTCAGTAGAAGCGTGGAATTCGTCGCCTTTGACATGTTCTTCCTTATTGTCAGACGAGCCGACTCGACTTTGAGCGCATCAGTATTCAGTCATACAGTTAGATCCCCATTTCATGCCCCTGGACTGGAATGTTTTGCTCTCACATGAGATGACAATCCTGGCTCGCATCCGCTCCGGTTCAGCGCTAGATATATTAAGGTGATCGGCGTTAGGTAGTTACTACATTACTCACCTCGAAGATCCACCCGTTACAGACCTTCTCGGGTTATTGATCAACACAACTACATATGAGTATGGAAGCCTTTCGAAAAATACGACCCGTCTGTTGGACGAAGGAATACGCACCTTGAAACTAGAATTCTCAGCTTGAGCACATGTATATGCCTGCCGTTCATCGATACTTCACGTGGAAAAGTTGATACGTCAATCAACGCATGTCATCTAACCCCATATCCTAATACACAAGTATATCCTATGTGAGAGAACGCTTCAGGAAGATGGGGAAAAGGAGGGAAACTCATGACGCAAAAAAAATATCGTCACTGAATTCGATCAGAAAACAGATGATTGGATGTGAGCTGAGTAACGTTTGTCGGCCGCCGCAAGGCTATGATTTACTCATGTACAAGCCACGGCACCGACTGATTAGGGTTTCGATTCTGTGAAAGAGACATAATGTAGGTTTCGCGGCCTTCAGTCGCCTTTCCTCGGGGGCAGTATCTGGGGAAGTATGGCGAAAGTTGGATTTGGATGGGGCATCGATAACATCTTGTGCGGTGGTAAATCCGTCCTCGACGGAGGCTCTGTTAAAAATGGGGCTCCAGCAACCGAAGGACTGTTGAGTATTGCTGATACGTAAGGCTGAATTATTAACAAGGACCATCTCTGCTGGGCAGTGTAGTGCCGCAGTGGCGACTGGAGGCCGCTAATCAGCTCGTAGAGATGCAGCTCCAGTCCGTATTTCGTTTTCTTTGCGTGGTACAAGAGTTATCTGCCAGCGTGCTGAGAAATGCTGTAAGCGTTGAAAATTGAGCATTGGACCCTATCTTACATATTTGCAGGTGATATATGCACGATAGACTCGGAGCTGACAACATCCTGACTTTTGTCCGATTGTCATGAAAAATAGAATTACTATCTTACAACTCTGTGGTTGGTGACGGAGACAAAGTAATTTGAGCATAAAATTAACGCAGGAGAGTATATTAGAACGAGCCACTGCTAGAGAGTGGCAAGTCCCTAGCGCCACTGTGATGTTTGTACATATTTGCAGCGCACCAAAATTGCCAAAGCAAAGTCGTTCGAACTATAGCTCACCCTCGTCCCTCTCGTCCTTCTTTTGTATACCACCTATTCCCGCTCCTTTCCTACCCCGTGTAGAAATACCCAATACATAACAGGTAGTAATGGCAGCAGCCGCCGGTCCCATAGCACCCGAAGAGATTCGTGCCGAGAGCTATGTTGGTTTCGACACTATCACTCAGCAGATTGAGCACAAGCTCCTCAAGCGTGGATTCCAATTCAACGTCATCCTCGTCGGTACGTAAACGTCTGACCATTTACGCGTTCTTTGGGTCCTATATGCTCGTTTTTTCGCCGTTTACTAGGGCAAACTGGTCTCGGAAAGTCGACCTTGATTAACACCATCTTCGCTTCGCACCTTGTCGATTCGAAGGGCAGGTTTGCGGCAGACGAGCCGGTCAGGCAGACAACTGAGATTCAGGCTGTGTCGCATGGTACGTTGTTAGTCTCGGTTCGTTTCACGGGCACTCATGTCAATGTTCGGATAGTCATTGTCGAAAATGGTGTCAAACTAAGACTGAACATCGTTGACACGCCAGGATACGGTGACCAAATTAACAACGAGGGATGGTGCGTTTTTTTTAAGCTTTGTGCAGTTATACATCGATTCCTCATGGGTAAAAACAGCTGGGATCCTATTATTAGATATATCAAGGACCAGCATAGCAACTATTTACGCAAGGAATTGACGGCGATACGTGACCGCTTCATCCAGGACACACGTATTCACTGTTGTCTCTACTTCGTCAACCCTACAGGGCACGGATTGCGCCCTGTTGATGTTATTGTGATGAAGAAGCTGAGCGAAGTTGTCAACGTTGTCCCCGTTATCGCCAAGGCGGATAGCTTGACCACAGAAGAAAGGCTAAGATTCAAGGCAAAGGTGAGGCAGGACTGCGCAGTAAGGATGTTGCTAACTCCGCGGCAGATTAGAGAAGAACTGGTATATCACAATATTCGTCTGTACCCGTTCGACACCGATGAAGATGACCAAGAGGAAGTGCAGCTAAATGCTACCATTCGGGTAGGTAACTGTTGTGTTTCGGTGCAGAAATTTGCTGACGTGTTCAGGACATTATTCCTTTTGCTGTTGTTGGTTCCGAGAACAATGTCATCATTGATGGACGATCTGTTCGTGGTCGCAAAAATCGCTGGGGTGTTGTCAACGTGGAGGACCCGAACCACTGCGAGTTTATGCACCTGCGCAACTTTTTGACCAGGTCACACCTCCAGGACTTGATTGAAACGACTGCTCAGATTCACTATGAGGCATTCCGTTCGAAGCAGCTTATTGCATTGAAGGAAGGGGCTAACCTGCGTCCTCAGCAAGGACAGTAGATGAGACGGGGGGGAGAGTTTTAAAAAGGATACCCATACGTATATTGGACTAGCTTATATTCTTGATTCCTTCGTTTGTAGTGAATTTTTGGTTCTCACGCTCTTTATCGTATGTAATACGCGATGACTTATCCAGCCATCACTCGGCGCGTCATTCTATAATTAACTCACTCCACGCAATGCCTTTGCGCCTCCTATGTTGATTCTGTTCCTCTTGGTCCGTCACCCAGAATCTCGCTGACCGCCCAATAGGTCTGTCTTTAGGCCATAGTACATTCATGTCTCTATCTAGCTGGAGCTCGTGTATCACCCACGGATACGCCAAGCTCGCCGACTTCAACGTTGAGAACTTGTTTGTCAAGAAGAATGAACCCGGGCCACCTCGGACCGTATATGTCAGTCAAGACCTGCCCCATGACTATCTCGATAGCAAAGGTCGCGTTAGACCAGAACATGTCTACTTCACCAACCAAGTTATTACGTCCAAATACACGATCATTACTTTCTTGCCAAGGAACCTGCTCGAGCAGTTTAGGCGGATAGCCAACGTGTGAGTATTGTCTCTCGCATTGGCGCGAGTGAGCTGACGTGGACGGCAGATTCTTTCTGGGTATCGCGATTCTTCAGTTCAATAACAAGTTTTCGACCATTTCTCCGGGCCTCGTCATTCTTCCCTTGTTAATCGTTCTAACTATCACGGCTGCGAAGGATGCATACGAGGATGTGAAGCGGCACCATTCCGATAGACGAGTAAATCATTCGACTGTCCGTGTCCTCGCCGGGGGAGGTTGGGTCAATCCGAATGCTATGGGGAGGAAGGCTCGGACGTTTGTGAGGGGTATTGTTCCAAGCGGTGGAAAGCCAAAGGCGGTCAAGTTGAACACGTCGAGTGATTCGGGAGATACAGTGGCCGAACAAGGACCAGCCAAACAGCAGGTGCCTCAAGGGAACGGCCAACGCCATGCGAGCATGGAATCACCCATATCGCTAGACGATATCTCCGAGTCACATGCACCCCATCTGTTTGGGGACCACGATCCCAACACTCGCCCACATTGGAGGAAGACTCTCTGGGAGGACGTGCACGTGGGTGACTTTGTCAAGATTGTCAATAATGAAGCTCTTCCCGCCGACATCCTCATCTGTGCTACGTCCGAGGGTGATAACGTGGCTTTCGTAGAGACCAAAAATCTGGATGGAGAGACGAATCTCAAGTCCCGCCATGCCGTACAGGCATTGACCCATATTCGGTCCGCCGCCAATTGTGCCAACAGGCGTAATGCGTTTGCCGTCGATTGTGACCGGCCTGATACGAATATGTTCAAGCTGAATGCAACAGTGAGAATTGGAAAGGATGCGGTACCCGTGGATTTGCAGATGGCGCTTTTGAGGGGAACCGTGCTGAGGAATACAGAATGGGTCATTGGCGTGGTTTTATACACTGGTGAGGATACAAAGATTATTCTCAATTCGGGTGGCACGCCAAGTAAAAGGAGTAAAGTCGAGAGACAGATGAATCCCCAAGTGTAGGTTCAATCAATGGATATGGCTGGTTGACGCTGAAATTTTCTATAGTTTTATCAATCTTATTCTTCTCGCTTTAATGGCAGCCGCATGCGCCATTGCGGACTCTGTTCTTGAACATCAAGACTATCCGAGGCAAGCGCCATGGCTATATGGCGATAATACGTCCGGAGATAATCCATCTATCAATGGTCTCGTGACATTTGCTTTTGCTCTCATCACGTATGTCTGTTACTCGCACACATCTTTCCATATTTGTACTCAATCCTTGAACAGCTTCCAGAATATTGTACCCATCTCTCTTTACATCTCTATCGAGTTTGTACGAACATGTCAAGCCGCGTTTATTTACTTTGACAAGGAGATATTCTATGAAAAGACCAGCAGCCAACACTAGCCAGAAGTTGGAACTTGTCCGATGATTTGGGACAAATAGAGTACATTTTTTCCGACAAGACGGGCACATTGACCCAAGTAAGCCTTTCCATTGTGTTTGGGACGAGGTTGCTGACGAACCGCACATAGAACTCGATGATCTTCCAGAAATGCTCTATTGCGGGCAAAGTCTACGGTGGAGAACCGGAAGAAGAAAGGCCGGGAGAAGATGAGATCATGGTTGTACCTCGTGTCAACGACGAGATACCCCCATTCCTGGATGTCAAAGAAGTTCCACTGTCGAGCACAGATCTCTCCATCACCGCCGTAGGCTCCCCTCCACCCCCTCCGCCGTTTAACAGCATCAACGAACAAATTGTTGACACCAACGAGCCTTGGCCAAACGACCAGAAAAACGCCAGACCCTGTTGAAGCACAGGGCGTTCAAACCTCCGAGCATGTCCTAAACCATTTCAGAGATGCCAGGCTTTCAGCAGACTTGACAGAAGCTGCGGCCATCCCAAACTCTGGGAGCCCTGATCCGGAAGTAGCAGCGCGTGCACGGGCCCTGAATGGTTTTTTCAATGTGTTGGCACTCTGTCATACCGTGTTGGCGTCGGTAGATGCCGCGACGGGTGCATTGGAGTATAAAGCCCAGTCTCCCGACGAAGCAGCGCTCGTCCAGGCTGCAGCGGACGTTGGGTTCGTTTTTCGCGGTCGGGATCGTGAGACGTTACTCCTCCAAACGCCGTTCAGTGCCGGTGTTGAGCGCTACGAGCTTTTGAACATCCTAGAGTTCACCAGTGCTCGGAAGAGGATGAGCGTCGTTGTGAGGAAGATGGAA
>WION01000442.1:0-43578 GCA_015039365.1 Amanita rubescens
GTCAGTGGCGATCAAAATGATTCGGAGTCCAGGTCGCAAACAATTGACGCGGAAGGCATGCCCTAATTTAGACTTTCGCCGCCAAATTGCTTTAGGAACTTGTCGGGTCATTTTTACTGTCCGCCCGTCGCTCTTTTCAAGTATGGCAGTAAGTAACTTACACTATAAGACTCAGTTCTCGCATCACAACTCTATTGTCCTTAGGCAGTGCTATCATTCACCGACGTGCGCCTTAAACGCATTAGGATTTCGGCGACGCTTCAGCCGTACTAGGACCTTGAGGCGTTTTTGGTAGTAAGGAGTCTAACATGACGAAATCCATATGAATTCAATTTCTTTTACAGGTAATGCTATGTGCATCCTCAGTGCTATATAACATGATTTATACCAAATTTCACGCTTCATTTTCCATTATATTCTTGCGTCACGCATTGGTTTGACTCTTCACCCTCGTCGCAGCAGAATCATAACTGTTAACTGGCGTACTATGGCATCGCCGCAACTCAGAAGGCTGTGGGGTCATACAGGTATAAAATATCGTTCAACTCCTCAGTACCAGCGAAATGAACACCAACCTCTGTAATGGTACTTTCCCAGCTGTCCATGTTGTACTTAACTAACGCCAACACAGCCAATTCCCAGAACCTCTTTATTGGACCACAATCAAGAGACTGCCAGCTCCCAAATATCGTTGGGGGTATGACAACAATCGGTACCTCCATCATGCTACTGTCTACAGTACGTAGTACCTCTGAGAAAATCGATTGCACCGTAAACTGACTGGTATGCGTCAGTTAATGGCGAGCCTTTCGGCTGGGCGATGCATAAATTAAGGAGAAAGCCCAGGAGGATGCCGCCTACATGGATTTAGTACGTTTCGGTGAATCAGTGCCAAGAGGGTTTTATTAATATGATCAATGCAGTTGAATCCAGAGCTTGCAACCGGGTTCCAGTTACTGTAGCAATCTACTAACCTTGTCCGAGTCTTTCAATTGTACATAGTTGTATGCAGATTTGAATATATTGATTAGTCGTTATTGTAATCCCGGGACAGCGAACTCGAGTGGCGCGCTTATAAGTTTTCGCCACCGACACATTACAGGACCTTGTTGGTGCTTCGCGTGCCTCTCGCCAGCACTGTGTGATAGTACGCTGTAGTAATGTCGAGTCAAACCTGGAGCAGCACGTATTTGTTCTTAGAATTCACACTTCACATTCGGCGTCGCAGCAGAATCATAATCGTGAACTGCTGTACTACAAGTGGCGGAAACTCAGAATGCTATGTAGAATGGGTTTATAAAGCGTGTAGACTTGCAGCTACAACGTCGCTCCGGAGAACCAAGCGAAAAAATACGACTGCCAGACATGCCACGTACTAGTAGTAAGATGTTTTGTCTTTTCCATGAGGAAGTTGTACTGAACCAACGTCATCACCGCCGGTGACAAGTCAATACCTTAATTCCAGTCATTTATCATGATTGAGGGTGTTGTAGATGTCGAGGCAGCAAGTGATATATTTCTGACGAGTACCAAGGACGAGCAGACACATAAGCATGACAATCTCTCAGCCAAAATGGAATACAGTTATCTCTTCAACCCCTCCGTGCTCCGAGTCCCAGTCGTACTGCCAACCGTAAGTTATACGACGTAAAGTCATGCCTTGCAAATACCTTAAAACCCAACACTCTCTCGTCGTCCATGAACCACCTATTATAATCATACACCTCGGGAGCTGTGTATATCGTACAGCCCAATCCCATCTCGATCACCTCCGCAAAAACATTACCATGATCAAAGTAGTCTCCTTTCCGTCCTACAACCAACTCTCCTGGCAGATTATCTTGAGGATTGCAGACGTTATATGGGTTGAAATCGACTATGCTGAGTCGGCACCTTTCACCATTCTCGTCGTCATCGACGGGCTCAAGACGCATCCATCTTTGCCCAGCGGAAGAGGTGTACCAGGTTCGAGCCTTGCCCCCGACGTCGAGCCACCTTGAGATAGGTGGTCCCCATTCAGACCAAGGAATTGACTTCACGGTATACACCTTTCCGGAGGGTGCCTCAAAGTCCGTGATAGTGGAGAAAGAGTATGGCATTCCAGAGTCGTCATACATGACCACCTCGTTATTGGAATGAGCTAGAACATTGAATGGGGGAGGCACACCTGTCCGTCTGAGGTTCGTAATGGTTTCTAGAAGAGATCGGCGGCGGATGAAAAGAACGAATGTTCGGTTGGTTTGGTTTGGGGAAAGGGCGGTACTAATAACAACCCTGATCATGATCGTGGTTTCGTCTACAGAAGTGTGGAATGGTTTAGGTGAAGTGCGTAGAACGTTATGTGGGCCAGGTCGACCACTGCAATAAAATCCACTGATAGAATATTCCTTGGATAGAGCAGGAAAACGAAGACTTAACACTTGATATGGAACGCTATCTGCTTCCTTGGGGATCTCCCAAACTTCATGTTGGCCCCGGATATCGTTGGGTATCAGAAGAATTTCGGGTGATACAAAAGCAAGAAAAAAGTAGGCCCTCTCCCAAGTTCGATGTTTCTAACGCAAAAAAGACAAATGTTTAGGAAAGAAAATGGATTAGGGTAGCTACTTACCAATCTCTTATGGCCCGTCTTCCAGTCGAAGATATATAGTTGATCCCCCCCGCGAGTCCCGACTAGGAGAGCAAGGTTGTCGCCGGCGATTTCCAGCTTAATGATCTGATTTAGTTCGTAGTTGTCTTGTATATCGATTCGTGGACAATGTGCCAACGGATGGTATTCTCCAGTGGAGAATTGAAGAAGAGTCATGTATATTGAACACCGTGGCATGGTGCCTTCTTGATCGACATGCGTCGACCTGGTGTTTAAAGTGAGAGTGTCATTCATAAAATAGGTTTTAGACGAACGCACGAGATGACGTTACCATGAGATCATGTTCGTCAATGGCCATGCCCGCCTCACGGATAATATCTGCACGTGGACGATTCCAGGTCAACTCGACTATTGGAGTATGATTGGGTATGGCTGTCCATCGTAGAACATCGTCGGGTGTGGATGGAAGCAAGCAATAGTGCAGGTGATAAATATGGACCGAGACATGGAAATAATACAGATAGACGCCCGATGTCAAGTCCCACACGGGATATCGGTTATGCACATCATCAAATGTCTTTATAAAGGCTGGCTGAAACCTGCACCATGCCTTTTCTCGCTTCATCAGAGCCTCGTAGCGTGCCGCGAATGAGAGCGTGCAATACGTGTTGTCAACGACGCCCGCCGCATGACAGGCCAATCGATACCGAAGGATCACCGAGGAATGTATGAAATTGTTGATTTGCTTTGATACCGGCAGGCACTTTCTGAGATCTTGTGCGTCTAGATGCATGAAAATTTCTTCGAGCAAATCGCCGGGGAGTGGAAGTGATGTAGTGGGGTTGCTTATGCGATAGATTAAAAGACATGAAGAAAAACAGGCGTGCGGACGAACCACGTAGCTCCAGTAACATCGTCGCGAGCGCTCAGAGTCATTAGTCGGACTTAGAAACCTTATCTGCCGTCATCACGGTGACCCCAGTGAGAAATGGTCCGGGTGGGGAACGAGCTGGAAATTTACCGTTTTGCAGGCTCTTCTGCCGCAAACTACGTTTTTCTGCTTTAGAATAAATGTGGCAGGGCCAGTACTTAGAATTGCGCGCGTAGCAAAAGTACAATCTGCGTGAATCTGGTTGATACACCCTATCCTTGATCGCGTCATGGAATGGTGGGTAGTATACCTCTTACCGCAAATGTGACCATTCCTAACACTCAGCACAAGTCATCTCTCGACTAAAGCGACCACGGCAGCAAGCCACGCTAAATGACTTAATGGATTAGATACTGATAGGACTGAACGCCAACGATATATAAATGTCCAAGAAAATATATCTCAGCGATGCAAGAAAGTGTATTTTTCGCTCGTAGATAAAAATTACAAAGGGTATTTGAGAGCAAGATAAACATCCACCTGGATGGTGGCGTTCCTATAATCATCGGTAGTGATATTGACCGGAACATCTGGATTGTCATAGAGCGTCAGCAATGGAACGTTGTCGATATCGTATTTCGGCCACTCGTATAGGTTCTGGCCGTTCGGGTCTTGCTTGTTGACAAAGTTGATTAGATAGTCCTGAAGATCACCTTTGTCGTAGATCATGAGGACATCGGACCCTTGGAACTACGGTACCATGTGCGTTAGTATCTTGGTTTGGTTTGTGAATATCTATCGCTTACCGATCCAAGGTAAGGCGTCTGCTTGTAGCGCTTGCTAACTAAAGACACCAAAGATTAATGATCGATCCGAATCACGTGAAAATACTTACGGAATGACCAGCATGGTTGCTTGTTATAGACTTGCTGGATGAAGGAACGACGAGGAGCTTGCCAAACCAAGTCACCCTTGGCGGCTGACTGACGTTTGTATTCTGGACCCAGGTCGGCATTGGCATCACCGGTGTCAAATGGCGAACCGGCACTTGGGGCTGGTTGATGAGCACCGAGAAGCATGGAGAGTTCCTGGGGTTGAATATAGGGGAACATGTTGCTGTGGGCATAGTTGCCGAGCAGTTGAGTAGTGCTGTAATTCGATGCGTGAGAATGATAACATTAACAGACTCAAAAGACAGGTGCCATACGTAATGTTTAAGTTTGAAAAGGAGAATAGCGTTGACTCATCGTCAACGTTACCTAAAAATAGTCAGAATGAAACGATACAGAAAATTAGGGTCGCACCTATGACAAGAGGGATTGGCGCAACGTGGTCCAGTGCCACCAACTCCTGAGCAGTATTCGTGAGGAAAATACCATCGGATCGTGGCCACCAAGCTGGGATGACCGACTGAGAGATGCGTCACATTCCGTGCAAGTCAAAAAATCAACCAAAGCGTACCTCCCAGGAGAAGACATTGGGCTGGCCATCGATAGCAGCCCTCAGCTTTTCGTAAGGCACCTGCCTCATGCACTCAACCTTATCCACTTCCGTCGGGCAAAGTTCACTCGAAATAGCATTCCAGTAACGCTGGCCATGAACGTTGTCCATATAACCGAACGGACTGGGTGCACCAGATTGCATGAAAGCGGCGTGGAACAAGCCTTCGGTGTTGCCACCGTTTGTGATCATTTGAGAACCGACGGAATACGCGCCAGAGTTTTGACCCCAACTGTAAGGAGAAACTTTAGCCAAGTAGAAAGCTAATTGAACGTTGAACCCACATTGTGACTTTGGTGGGATCTCCTCCGAACGACGAGATGTACTTGTTGACCCACCGAAGGGCCAAACGTTCTTGTCACTCGATATTAGAGAAACGAACGGAGCGACCGCGACAAGACTTACGATCGTAAAGACCAAGGTTTCCTATGCCAGCATTCCTGAAGACATCGCCGCCCATGAAACCAAAGCCTTATCTTGCGTTAGGCCACCTTCACGCCCAGTCATACCAACACGTACCGCCAATACTAGCAATAAGATTCAATACGTATGACTGAAAGATCCAAAATGACCTACCGATAGTTCATGCTGACATAGATTATGGGTTGGTTGAGAGCTACTGAACGAGTGATGATGTTGGAGCCATCATAACTATCAACACGCTTAGCACGTCACTTTGCTTCGTGAAATTCTGAACACTCACGTTGAGCTGCCGCTAAATTGGAAGAAACCTAAAAGAGATGTTACTTCGATACACATTCAATCAATGCATAAACGCGGGTCACCTCCATGGAACCACTGCAAGGAAAAGCGACGTTAGAGAAGGTCGTATAGAATAAAGCCGACGGACCACAACGACGGGTAACTTTTCGTTGCCAGAGACAACAGGAGTCAGCACATTGATCGTAAGGCCTGTTAAAGGGATTTTAATCAATTGTAGAAGAGTAGGCTTGGATAATTACAGTCTTCGCTGTCTGGCTTAGAAACTTGATAAAGAGTGTTGTTCAAGTAATCCAATATCTCTGGCGAGACACCGGGCACATGGGGAAATTTCCGGGCCACCTGGGTACATGACGGGCCAAACTTCGTGGCATCATAGTGACCGCTGTAGGAGCCGTATGACTCTGGAAGACGATAACGCAAGTTGCCGACACTATCCTAGCATCAGGCACCAATATACGAGACAGATGAGGCGCATTTAACTTACGGCGGTTGTGCGTAGGGAATGCCCAGATATTTGTTCACTCTCCCATCCGTTGTGCCTACAAAAGTACCTTTGTCCAAGGTGACCTTTGTCGATGACGGAGCAGCGCAGGTGAGATATACGTGAAGCGCAAGCGCGACAAGAACTTGAAGCTTCATAGCGAAGACTTCTACTCAACATTCTTCCACAACCTTCATTATATATGAATCAGGCACATCAAAGACCGATGTGACGCCGAATGGACGAGGTATATTCCCATATAGCAGAGACCCTTTGACTTTTCCGCATCGCAAACTGCAGTCCCGAGGCTTTAAAAAAAGCGCCATCATGAAGAGCATTCAAAACATACCGTTAAAAAACGGTTGATTGATTGACGAATGTGAATGAGCGCCGACCTGAAGTGTGTTTGATGACAATTCGCCAGTATTAGTCGTCGTCGTGCTGGCTTTCCGTCTACTAGCCGATTCGCTGCAAACTAGAACCAGGCATGTCAAACTCGGCGCCACATAGTCCGAGTCTATTGAAATACACGTAGTAACTTTTTGGATTTGCTGGCAGTTGTCCGAGTCCGAGTCAGGATGGACCAAACATGACATAATACCGTTATGGTAAATCAGTACGAGAGCGAGCGTCGCTGGAGCGCCGACACGAACCTTGCGCCCGATTTCTTCATATAAATCCACACATTTTCGTTAATATGTTCCAAGTAGAGGAAGGATGATCGATGAAGAGGAAAACCGAATCATCTTATCTTATCTCTGCATGTTTCCCACGTTTATTATTATTTTACTTTGCGAGTGACCTTGCTGCGCAAGGTAACAAGGTAAATTATACTATGAGTGTAGGGAAATAAGCAGTAATACTGGCAGAACCGGAGGCTCGTTGTCTGACTGAGCTTAATCCCTCAGCAAATAACCGATCGCGCTAATTACATGTAACTTTTCTTCATTCACGGTGGGAGTTTTTCTAGTGGTATAAAACGTTCGTCACAGACAGTATTCTAATCGTACACATACATCGATATTACTCTATATCTAGTCTAATCGTATTTAGCCTCTGGGTAGTCTGTGTATCCGGTATACAAGTCCTTATTACCGGCGCCGTATAAATGCGCGGCATCGAGCTGGTTATCCAGGGGTTGTTGTACTGGACACGTTTAACAAGGTCTGGATGCATGATGTAGTTGAAGCCAATGGATACGACGTCTGCATTGCCGGACTTGACGATTTCCGCGCCTTCTGCGGGAAGAACAGCTCCATTGATGAATACCTTTGAATTTTTAATGAGGTGGCGGTACGACGCCACAACATCGTGCTGGATCGCACGGCCCTTTCCTGAATAGGTATTAGCACTCATAAAAAATATATTGAATTTTTAAGGACGCACCATCAAAGACGGGATCTAAAGACTTGACGTATCGGAGGAGAGTAATATAAGACAATCCGAGCTTATCAGCCTCGGTAATGAAGTAGGTGTACGTATCCAACGTTTCTTGCAGGGGCATACTATAGATAGGTTAGATCTAAGTATAGGACGCTTTAATTATACACACCCCATATCGTTATATCCACCACAGGGGTTCAACTTGATGGCAACATTGTTGCCGTAAACTTCTTTAAGTGCCTTGAGAGTTTCGAGACCAAAACGGGAACGATTCTCGATGCTACCACCCCACTCATCCGTACGCGTGTTGGATGTGCTGTCAAGGAACTGGGCGACGATATACCCGTTGGCACCGTGAACTATCGCGACAATGAACATCATTCTGACGCTTTTGACTTGTGAACTTACCCTCAACGCCGTCAAAACCAGCAGCTTTAGCGTTGATCGCGGCTTGCCTGAATTGTTTGATGATGACCCATGGATCAGGAAGTTCCGTTGGCTGTTAATCACAAAAGTTGGATGACACATCGTGTGAAGAAATTCACGCCACGTACAGTCACATATCCCGGAGCACCTGGAATGAATCGGAATTTTCCACCCCTGGCTGCGATCGCAGAAGGTCCATAAACGGGCTGGTAATGGATCGTTATGAAAGGAATAATAAATTGTGATTATGCTTACGACTCCTGCGAGTTTCTGCTGGGGTGCATCTGGGTGATTTACTCGTCCAACTACAATCTATGAGGCACATTTCCGCTTCTTAAATTATATCACTTACGATCCCAAACCTACAATGCTCTCGTTACACGAGTAACTTAAGGAGCTTTTAATAACAGCTTACCTGCGAATATATGTGACCTCCGGCGGCGTGAACGGCGTCAACAATCTTTTTCCATTCTTTGACATGTTCGTCACCCCAAATACCAGGAGCATCTTGCCATTCCGTTCTGTAAAAATATAAGCATGAATGGTTTATTCGATGCGCAAATCTTACCCTTGACGCGTAATCAACGTTCCTTCTGTAACGATAAGCCCGGCGCTAGCACGCTGGGCATAGTATTCCTGCATGGCATGGTTTGGTATTGTCCCCTGAGCGCGATCACGCGTGACCGCACTCATAGCAATCCTGTTTTTGATCGTAATGTCCCCCAACTGAAGGGGTTCCAAGAGGACAGAAGTCGACGACATTTTTCTGCAGAGAGATTCAAAAGACCGAGTCGGAGATGATGCTGTTCAGCCCGTCGTCTCCGATTATAAGCACTCTATGGCCTGTGAAATATGTGACGAAATGGGATGATCAGTAATACCGATATGACGCCGTGCATCGACCTGTAAGCGTCATATCAGACCTGATCAATGATTTGTAAAGCGGCGCCACTCGAACACCCAAAGATGGTACACTTACGCGCTAGTATGGAGTTACTTAGGAAGATACGTCTCCTTGAGGTAGTCCAACATCAGTGCGTTGAAATCGGCGTCCAGAAACTGATGTTCTTGATACCGAGTTTGTTGGTCGCGATGCTCTAGCCAAACTATCGTTTAAAGTTTCCGAATAGAGAGAGCTGGTGTCTAATGCCGTGTTGTCGCGTAGGCCGATTCGAAAGGAAGTTCAGGATTCGCCCCTGAGTTAGTGTTCGCTAAGGATAACCCGCGGGTATGCGGGTACGATGGGTACGGGTATGTCACGGTACGCGCCCACGTGTGACGCGTACCCGCTTGAGTCACAGATGCCGCGTCGCTTCGTTCGCTTGGTCGCTCATTATTGTTCTCGCCATCACCACTTTTTATCCCAATACGCATGGCAAGTCCGCGGGCCTCGCACTTACCACCGCGGCTGTGGGGAACGAGATAAGTATCATCTTGATTGTTTCTTCTGTTTCTCACTGACATATCGACAGAGACTCCATTTTGCATTTTGATTTCTCGCCAAACAGAACGGCAGGCGAAAAGAGACCGACGTCAATGGAAACCTGTCCTCGTCAATATATTACCGCATATGCCAATAGCAAAGGGTGCATGATCCCCGGTAGTCTCAGCCAGACGCTCCAGCTGCTCCCTTTTGCTCGGTCACCGTCAAGACGCCCCGTCCCCTCCACCGTATCCAAACACTGGCGAAAGGTGGCCCAACTCTGGACGAGGATTCGCGTCACCCCAGAGCTTCTTGTCACAAACCCGCCTTGACACATAATTGCGATCGATACGACCCACATCCGCACCTCTCGCCTTGTCGGACAAATGTTCTCGCCCCATCGATGCGAGATATAATGAATGGGACTTTACTCAACCAGGAATGCGATATATTACTGATAATCGATGACACGACAATGCCACGTCAGCATGTTTGGAATATAACATTATTAACAGAATACCATCATCGTGAACATTAACCGTACAATCTCTGGTTGCCAAGATTCAACAGTTCAAAACTATCCTATCGCCAATACGGATATCGTAATGAAAATCAGCAAGTTCGGCGAACATTCTAATAGCTAGTATGCTCTTCTCGTTCCGCGTCTTCTGCGGGCAGTCGTCACAGGCAAACACGTAACCTTTTGGCATAATATTGGTCGAGTGGTCTATCGCCAACGGCACATGTCCCTCTCTCGGACGAGGACACGTTGCACCCCTGACTGCATCATGAATGTACGCTCGTAGGACACCAGGCAGGAGGAGGGGGTCCATAACACGGTCCACAGGCAATTCCTGAGAAAGCAAGGAAATCGCATCACGCAAATCGTGTAGGAACTTGAATCCGCTGTGCTTGAACGGCATCTCTGTTAACCTTGGGATGCAAACCTTTTGCAGAACACAGGGGTGGCGAAGGATTTGGTTGTAGACGTAGTGCAATGTCTCGGCAAGCCCGACGTCCAAAGGGTCGCTTTCGTTATCGTCAAAGACGGACAGCTCCTTCAAATTAGTCGTGGAGTGGAGCAGGAAGTCGGTGAATGCAGTTTCGCATGACAAGAACCAGCGTAGCTGCTCGCCCACCGAACATTGTATCCGATTGTTGGTCACGTCCAAGACCTCAAGACGGGGACATGCAAAGTGGTGTAGTAGGTCCATGAAATGACATTGTGCATCGCGTATCTTGATACTTTTCATGGCTTTTAGTTGTTGCCGGTCATAGAGGAGCGGTGGCATGGATTGCTTTGTGCTGTATGTTATCATTTTGAATTCAATGTTCTGAAGTGAGGTGCACATGGTGAGGACGTGTACGGCGACAAAGAGGTTGACCTTGCCGATTGACAGGCGCGTGAGGGCGGAGTAATTTGCGATGATTGGTGCGTGAACGGGAGAGATTCTGGGAATAGCGAGGCTCGTCAATTGCCTGCAGGACGAGAAGGATTTGAGGAGTCGAAGGGTCATCTCCTCGCGTCCTGAAGAGAATAGGGCAATGCTGGATCAAACGTGATAAGGATGCCCTGGGCCTCAACTGGAGGACTGCGGAGTAACTTCATACACGTCGTTGGATCGTTGAGGCAGACATGCAAATCGGCGTATAGGCTTTCCATCCTGCTTTCATGATAGAATTAGCAATGAAGAATATGAAGCGTCAGTCACGCACAGAAACGGAGGATAAGCAAGACGAGGAGTGGAGAACAATAATGGCCCAGAAGATCCAGGGCCTTATATATATGCAGACAATTGCCACCAAGACAGCTATTTAGGTGGCCACAAATGACGTTAAGCGAGCATTGTTTGAAAGCTTTGCAATTGATGTCAGGGAGGCAAGCACTGATCCGCAGCGCTTGAAAGAGATAAAAGGCGATCTGATTTCGTAACAATCGGGAGCTACGACGGCAGGTGGCAACGAGGTCCAAGGGCAACGTTCATAAGGCTCGAAAGATAATTTAAATTATTCAGATTAGACGGGACATGAATACCTTGCGGGCCGAGCAAGACAAAAATTACTCTATGATACCGCTTGAGGTGATTGTGACCTTTACCCTCGGCGTCCCAGATGTCGTACCCGCAGCTTCGATTCGCCTGACCAAGAGCATCCCAGTTTTAACTTCTCCGAACACCACATGTCGATCGTCCAGCTTTGGGAATAAACTAAGCTCACTGGCAGCTTAACATGAAGACGAAGCTTACCCAGGAGTAATGGCAGTTGTAATGAAGAACTAGAAGCGATCCGTACATCATATGCCTCGCAAAACCCACAGAATGCGTACCTGCGAGCCGTTCGTGTTTGGTCCGCCACTGGCCATGGACAACAAGCCAGGCTTAGAATGTTGTAATTTGAAGTTTTCATCTAAAATATTGTGAGTTATGTTTTCCTTCAATTCTAGCATTTTTATACCTGGAAACCACCTTTCCGGGTAGATAGATTTCCCGCCCCTGCCATCATGATGCGTGATATCGCCACCTTGGATCATGAACTGCGAAGAACATCAATTCATGTAAGACAAGTAAAAATTCCATGAATGCGCACATTAGGCATTATCCGATGAAACGTACTGCCGGCGTAACCAAACCCATGTTGACCCGTTGCCAGCTCCCGGAAGTTGCGGGCTGTTTTCGGAACAATGTCATCATACAACCTGAAGACAAGGCGCCCTGCTTTCCTGTAGTTGATAGCAATATCAAACTGTGTAAAATGACTCGATGAAACTTGACGCGTCTTAGTCACGGGGAATAACTCACGAATACGAATGGGCTAAAAGGTTGAGACGTTAGACTTCCAAGATAGGTATGAAATATGAGGCTCACAATTGGTGACGTCCTCCCGACATTGGTAATGCCCTTCGAAACTTTTCCCACCAATTTAGCTCCACGCTCACGATCACGTGCCAAATCAACCAATTGTGTCACTCTGTCACCTTCCTTTTCCCGAACTGAAATATCTCCAGATCAGATACCGATGAAAATAAGAGTTTCAGGATTAAACTCGTGCAATGACAATGGAACTGTCGCCAGCACAGTTTTTCGAGTCGTCAATGGGATGATATCGCGATGACGTTTAGTCATTTGTTCGGCTTCAACTCTGCTAGAATTAGCCAAGAGCTATATGATCCCATTACCAACGTCGAGTATACGACTCTCTCGGGAAAACAATCTATTTAGGGACGATTATACCAACCGAAGAACGGAACTCTATATTTAGATGGCGAAAATCCTCGGAGGTCAGGCGTCAAACTTGCGGGACTCCGTCCACGAGCTAATTTTCAGGATGTCAGGCGCGGCGAGGATTGCACCAGTGCAAGAACATGCCGATATTTGTGGTAGACAAAACTTGAAGCTATTCATTGAGCGGTTAACACGAGAGAACAATTAAAGGTGATATTTCAAAAGTTCGGCTCTACGTTACTAGTAACATCCCAGGGTATATCTATAGCAACCATATATGAAAAAGGCGGAGATGGATCAAGTGAAGGAAAGTGTTCGCAAAAGATCGTGGAAAGTGAGACAAGCTACACAAGGGTATAAATTCGAAGTCGATGTTTGAGGTGCGATCTTAGGCCTGGCCCGGAGTTTTGCCCTTGGGAGGAACCTGGCCGGGAGTCTTGCCTTGGGGAGGGGCCTCCCCAGGAGGCTTACCATGAGGAGGAGGAACCTGGCTGGGAGTTGCGCTGGGGGGCGGCAGCGGAATATGGGTGGGAGTTTTGGCGGGGGGAGGAACCTGACCGTGAGGTTCACCTTGGGGATGAGCCTGGTCTGGAATCATGTCACGGGGAGTAATTTGGCCTGGTGTTTTTCCAGCAGGAGGAACTTGTCCGGGAGTTTTGTCGTGGGGCTGAACCTCGCCGGGGGGGTTTCCATGGGGAGGGGCCTGGCTGGGAGTGGCGCTGGGCGGCGGCGGCGGAATATGGGTGGGAGTTTTGGCGGGAGGAGGGAACCTGACCGTGAGGTTCGCCTTGGGGAGGAGCCTTGTCTGGAATCGCGTCACGGGGGGTAACTTGGTCGGGAGTTTTTCCGCCAGACATTTGTCCAGGAGTCTCATCAGTGGATGGAACCTTACCCGGAGGTTTGCCATGGGGAGGAACATGGTTGGGAGTTGCGCTGGGGGGCGGCGGAGGAATATGGGTGGGAGTTTTGGCAGGAGGAGGAACCTGACCGTGCGGTTCGCCTTGGGGAGGAGCCTTGCCTGGAATCGCGTCACGGGGAGTAACTTGGTTGGGAGTTTTCCGCCAGACATTTGTCCAGGAGTCTTATCAGTGGGTGGAACCTTGCCCGGAGGTTTGCCACGGGGAGGGACCTGGCCGGGAGTTGCGCTGGGGGGCGGCGGAGGAATGTGGTCAGGGGTTTTGGAAGGAGGAGGGACATGGTCCCGGAGTTTTGCCAGGCGGAGACGCGTAACCAGGAGCTTTGCCAACGGGAGGAACCGCGGCGGCAGCAGCTACACTGATGAGGGCAAGAGCAACAAGGCTTCCGAGCGCAGTGAACTGCATGAAATGCGTGAGTTGAACATGATCATAATGCTCGCAGCAAAATCTTTACCTTCATTGTTGTTCGGGGGGTAGAGAATTTGGAAGTCGACTTCGAAAACGGGGGAAGGTGCTTGTCTGAAGAACGAAGGCATAGCCGGAGCCTTTTTATACCTTTTCGACGACGTTACAGGCCGGTTGATGTGGATGATGATCTCAGAATTTCGAGATATGGCGTATGGTGCGTCCGCAGTTCAAAGGAGGTGTTGTTATGTTAACATTCTCACTCGCGGCGTTTGAGGAACTCGCTTTTTTTTGCCACAAGAAAGTATATCTGCACGCCATGCCGTCACGCCAAGAAAACACTAGTTCCATATGGGAGCCGCAGCAATAACGTTGTGCTGGGTATCCAATGTCAGCGTACGACTTGTGGATACCCTCAAGAGAAGTGCGTAAACCGTATCAGCGCGTTTTTGCATTAGGCGGAACCAGATGATTCGAAGTCAGCCACTTCAGAAGAGCATAGCCAAATATAGCAACTTCAAGATCGCGAGAGTCAAATTCTACGCGAAATACAATGAGGGCCAGTGTACTTTTTCTCGTGAGGATATGGCCGAAAGCTTTACACGAGTGCAAACGTGAATCATACATGCTGTAACATGCGAACCCGGGCAACAATTCCGGTACCGGCGTTGGACACAGTATAATCAATCTTCTGCGCAGCACTTACTACGTTTTTTAGTCTCTTTATTTTCGGGTTCGGTTTCATGGCAACCGCACGCGCGATTGACAAACGCAATGTATCAAAGGGAGAACCAAAGAAGGATCTAGTTCTGAGAGATTGAGGATAAACCACGTTAACAATACAGCATTGAACATCAAGTTATGCCAGCGGAGTGGTGCGGACTCTCATCTTGGCCTCCATTCAAGCTAACCTTCGAATCCGCTGATCTAAAAAGTCTCGGAAACCTGTCAACGCCACATGTCATGCGCACGCATCTATTCGTGATAGTTCCCCGTATAGAGCACAAAAGAATTTTAAAAGTCAAGGATGGAGATTTATGGCAAGACGATGAACAAACGGAAACGAACTGTCTTCACGGCTCGTGTCACCCTCCCGCTTGGCTTACGTCTGACGTGAGGGCGCTGGCAGCTACGCGATGAGTGGTCGAGAAGGCTGCTTTCAAATGCTTCACAACCGGCACATGTGTAGTCAAGGGGCGTAATTCACGATCCTATCGAATTCTATTCCATGTAGACTCTGATATAGGTATATAGTATATGAGGCCGCATATAGTGAAAAAGGAATGCGTGAAGGCAGCAGTCCGTAGGTACTACGGATAGATTCAGGGTAGTATTTGAGTTTGACACTAGGATTGTTCTTCGAGTAAGAATATTATGGCAGGCGCAGTTTACATTGGACAACTCATTTAAAATTTCCGACCGTTTCCTGATGGAGAACGAAGACACTGGTTCTCGTGCGGTTGTGAAAAAATCATCTTGTCTCGAACTTCTGGCTGCACTACCCCTGTGGTCGCGGAACAGATGGCTGACTTCAATCACTTGATTCCGTCTAATGCAAAGACGCAACGATGCGATTTTCAGGCCTTCATTCATAAAATTCCGGGCTGGCATGAATACACGATACAACGCTACTGCTGCGGATGCAACTGATTTCTTGGCGTGAGGTACGGACTGTCAATATGGGTTTCTAAAACGGATAATTGACATATTAGCCTCCTTTAGACTGCGGATGCAACCTACGCCATGTCTCGAAATAGAAGCCATCGCCCACGCTGACCGGTGTGCAACATCGTCGAAAAGGTATAGAGGATTTTGCTTTGCCTTCTTTCTCGGAGAAGCGTCTTGCCTGGATTCTTCAAACGTGAATTCCCGATCTTTGCTAACTCACTTAAATGACAGTGAAGGTACAGCTCTTGCTGTAAACTTTATGAGTGCATTTGTGCACTCCATTGCTTTCGGTAGTATCGTTGTTCTCGCCCACATCCGTGTCACTGCTCCGCGTGAGTTCCTCTCACTGGAAAAGCTCCTGACCATGTTTCTCCACCTGACAAATTTCCGGCCTGTATTCCTCTTCGCCCAGACTCATATTCCTCCTCCTAGCACGGCTCCCAGCCGGGTTCTTTCTCTCGGAGAGATTCCTCTTCATGATAAATCGCCAGAAGATGCTCCCGCCCCGGTAAAACTCCCGAACAGGGTTAATACTGGTAGTACCCCGCCGTAAACGCCAACTTTTAGACTTGTATTGATGCGTACCTTTATTGATATCTTTCAGCTTCGCGGCAACCGCGCACGTGGCATCAACAGACGTGATGTAACGGAGAAAGGGAAGTTAACCAAACAATAATCTTCGGAAAATTGACGCCAGCCATGGTCTGAGGTATAAGCTACAAGCTATCCTGCCTATCTTTGCAGAATCGTCGGTCTTGAATTCGCGTCCTCCGTCATACGAATTCGCTCTCTTCGTGTTACCCTGTATATATAGAGGGCGAAAGAAGTATTGGTATTCAAGGTGGGAGATAAATCAATGATAGAACATGTTTGTCGTCTTGAAAAAATGATGGTGTATGTATGATCCGACAAGTCTATATTCAATCGCATTGACAAGTAAACACATCCAGGTGTTGAAGGTGTCGAAATGGGACAATTGCTGCTTCACCGACATCGGAACCAACCGGAAAGATGGAACGGAGGATATCGTCAAGCGAGCGGAAACATGTCACTGTCAGCGAAGCAGAAGAAGGTATTGAAGTAGGATTTTGAACTTGGACAAAAACGCAGCAAACGAAAAAGGTCAAGCTCCGGGTCAAACATGTGCAAAGCGATAAGATAAGGATGCCAGTGGAGAGAGATCGTGGGAACCGAATAAAGGGTTGTTCAACGTTCAATGGTTCGCGAAGCAACGCGTTTGGTGGCCGATAAAACAATTTCAAGTAAAGAATTCGCACATGTATAGTCAAAGGGATCTGATTCAAAATTCCCGTTCGAAGTCCTATACTACAGAGGGCATATACAGCATCTATGTATGGAATAGGAGTGATGAAACGGGTCGGGACGAATGAGTAAAGAAACCGATTCAGATATGGGAGTAGGTGGAATGTTAAGCCGGGAGGTTTGCCATGGCGGTAATGATCACTGTTGGTCAGCAACTGCATCGTCACGAGGAACATGGTGATGGTGGTGATGTTTATGCTCGGTAGTTTCCTCGTCGCGGGCGACATGGTGGTGGTGGTGGTGGTTGTCGTGGTCGTGTTTATGCTCATTGGTTTCCACTTCGCGAGGAACATGGTGGTGGTGGTGATGTTTGTGCTCGGCAGTTTCCTCGTCGCGGGCGACATAGTGGTGGTGATGGTGTTTGTGCTCAGCACCTTCCTCATCACGGGCAACATGGTGGTGGTGATGATGTTTATGCTCGGCAGTTTCCAGGTCGCGGGCGACATGGTGGCGGTGGTGGTCGTGGTGGTCGTCATCGTGTTTATGCTCAGCGGTTTCCACTTCGCGAGGAACATGGTGGTGGTGATGTTTGTGCTCTGCAGTTTCCTCGTCACGGGCGACATGGTGGTGGTGATGGTGTTTGTGCTCAGCACTTTCCTCGTCACGGACAACATGGTGGTG
The DNA here is from genome assembly GCA_015039365.1 of Amanita rubescens. NCBI lineage: Eukaryota > Fungi > Basidiomycota > Agaricomycetes > Agaricales > Amanitaceae > Amanita > Amanita rubescens. Next base: position 17,553 of record WION01000442.1, read on the forward strand.
GTGGTGGTGATGTTTATGCTCGGCGGTTTCCTCGTCGCGGGCGACATGGTGGTGATGGTGGTGTTTATGCTCAGCACCTTCCTCGTCACGGGCAACATGGTGGTGGCGGTGGTGGTTGTGTTTATGCTCCACGGTTTCCTCGTCGCGAGCAACATGGTGATGGTGGTGTTTATGCTCAGCGCCTTCCTCATCGCGGGCGTGGTGGTGGCGGTGGTGGTCGTGTTTATGCTCTGTAGTTTCCTCGTCGCGAGCAACATGGTGATGGTGATGGTGGTGTTTATGCTCAGCGCCTTCCTCATCGCGGGCAACATGGTGGTGGCGGTGGTGGTCGTGTTTATGCTCTGCGGTTTCCTCGTCGCGAGCAACATGGTGGTGGTCGTGTTTATGCTCTGTAGTTTCCTCGTCGCGAGGAACATGGTGGTGGTGTTTATGCTCAGCGCCTTCCTCGTCGCGGGTAACATGGTGGTGGTGACGATGATGATCATGGTCAACAACTACATCATCGCGAGCAACTATATGGCCGTGAGGCTTTCCATGGCCTGGAATTTCGTGATGAGGAGGGACATGGCCCGGGGCTTTGCCATGGTCAGAAGCGGGAGCGGCAGCAGCGACGCTGATCAGGGCAAGAGCAACGATGCTAGCGAGCGCAGTGAACTGCACAAATGCATCAGTTGACCATAATCGTAATGTTTACAGCAAGAGCTTTACCTTCATTGTTATGCAGCGAGTAAGAAGTCGAGAGTTCGGATTCGAAAAAAAGGCAAGAAACTTGTCTGAAGAATGCAGCCATAGTCGAGGCCTCTTTATACTTTTTCGAATACCTTTTCAATGACTATAACATTCAAACACGCCCCGGTAAGTCTGGACGATGACCCCTGGTCATGTCAGCATTTTTTCGAACTACGGCATGTGCTGCATCCGCAGTCGAGAAGAGGGGCTATTATCCCACTTGTGGCGTTTGAGGAGTCCCGAGAGACTATGTATACCCACCATTATGCCATCATCATGTGAAAGTATAGGAGCCGTGGCAGGAATAACGTTGTATCGGATATTCAAGGTAGTGATAATTTGAAGAAACGACAGCTTCAAGTGGCGCTATTGCGCTGGTATTCGTCCGGGCAGTGACAGAATGGGCTATGTGACCGTCCTTCTATATATAGCGTAGCTATATTTGTATATATTTATATTTATATTTCTGGACCCTATTGCTAGCCTCCTGTTGCTCGCTCGTATTATTCCAACGCAATGTCGCTAACTCGCGAAGCTGGTTAGCCATGGTTTGAGCTATTGCGGAGAAGAGACGAGTGGTGTGGATTCTTATCAGAATTGTGTCGCGCTCCATATGGGGTACCCGAGGAGAGCAGATCTTGCACTATCCTGCGTCGCAGGCGTTGACAGCTTTAGACGGCTTTCAACTTCCTCGAGTCCTTTTTTATCCTTCTCCGTTCGCACGGCTAAGCTCAGTTGCTACTATTATTAGATCGTGTGCCAATCAACAATGATTGAACAGGCCCTACGTGTGTGTAGATCCTGGAAATATTGACAATGACAGACGCGCGGAGCTGATGTGTACTCTGTTGCTGCATTCTTTCCACCTAGTTTCTCCCTGAACAAGTTCTCGGCATTAACTTCGGTGCATTCACCTTCGTCAACGATTGGACGAAATTTTGTCGATGTGTGTGCCAAAAAAAATTCAAGCCGCTTTGCCGAGACCTGCATTAAGTTACGGCCCGACATTTTCCCTCATTTGGGGCCCCACTCACGTCACGTATCTGTTCATTTTGGCTCACTTCTTCGCCGCGACGTCTATTTCGCGACGCCAACCCATCTAAAGTCAGGTTCCTTTTATCGGCGCTATTCAAAGATAGGAATTGACTAACTAGCTGTTTTTGTGCAAGTGCAATCATACTTGGCGTTGAAGGGTATACGACGTTCAATGGCCACTGTATGCTGAATGATCTAGTTCCTTCGAGGCCCAAATCAGATTTCACAGAAAATGTCAAAGCTGTCAAACTTCTCAGCTTGTTCCCGATGTGCCGACATGAACTGTCAGGATCATAAGGTGGAGGTATGAGAGCGGCATTACGCTACTATATGCCGTGTACGTGTTCAGGTTCAACTACATTTAGCCTCGACTCGGCTACCTTTGTCACGTATATTTATAGACCGCCTTGATTTATCCGTCCATAGGTATTCTAAAGCGGAGATCCGGAGAAGCTCGATGGATCCATCATGCACGGCTCATAATAGCATCCCATCTTTCAGCTTGGATTGTATATAACTTTTCTCTCGATAGGGTCAGCGAGCATCTCGCGGTAATTAATCACGAAGTATGTCACGCGCCGTGACATTTTTCTCCAGTTCTTCTCCAGTGCACAAATGTAGGTGATCAACTGCGGACCATTATTGTGGTATGCCCGTGTTCTTCGCAATGATTTGGAATTATAGCATTCGTATGACTGAGTCTCACATTAGATTCGTCACGTATGATCGTTGTTGGCACCCCAAAAAAAACGGATCCGGAGGGCAATGTCATGTCCAAACTTGATGAAAGTTGGCGCTTTGGTTGCCGGATATAGACAGATCGGAAACCTGTTCCATTTTTTCCTTCCTCCGTGACTCGCGCTATATACAACTCACGGTGACAATCGCAGGAGTCGGAATCATTTTTCTGTGAGTTTTGGATTCTACTTTTGGCTTAATTGACTTTAAGTGGTAAATATGTCTTTCAGCAGCATCAGTAGGAGCATACACTGTACACATAGACGAACATTTCGGCCGAGTCCTTAATCATGTCTCGACGACTATTTTGGGTATGCTTCGAAGTTTACAGGCTCGATTCCATATACAGTAGGTCCCACTTTTCTATTGCTCTTTTTGGGTGATGTCCTGAGAGAGAATTGAGCTTGGTCTTCCCTTGCGTGGGTCTTGGAGTCGAGAGTTATTCAAGTGCGGGCCCTCGGAAGTCGTAGATGTTTGTCAGGCAAGTCGTTGCGACATATATGCCACACGCGCGTCGCTTCGATGACCCTGTTAGTGCGTTTCTCGGGCCTGCTCGTCCATTTTTGCTTAATACGTGCGCAACCAGAGCACCGTCATGTGGTTCATGTTTCTGCAATTCTTTTCTATATTGTGAATTAGAAAAGACACCTACGCTGATACGGCCCCTAGCTAAAGAATATGTGAAGGAGATCAAGGAAAGAAAAGAGCAGAACGTTGTCCAGCGCCTCTTGCCGCCTCTTGCCGTCGTACGTAATCAAGTGAAGAATTAAATGGTCGGATGACAGATAAGATTCAAGATTTGCGTCATCTTCGTGTTTCTGCTTCGCGGCAGCCGTGAGCGTGGATTTAACTTACAAGGGGAGCCAAAGAATGAACTGATAGTCTGAGTTATGGGCGAAAAGGCATGCCAACGACGAAGAGATATTTTTAGGATGTGTGGATAAAAAAAGACTTGGAAGCGGAAAGTCGTCGGAACGCCACTGATATATTACCTGCGAATGTGCATCACGCGGGAACTTTTTCGTGGGCCAATTCGCCCTCCAGTTTTACCGTGAACTGCAGTGTGGAGTGAGAATGGATGGCAGACTTTCGAGGGAGGGCAACAACTCGCCGAGGGTGGCGAAATCCGAATTTGATGCAGGTGTCAGAAAGTGCACTGTGAGGCTTGATCAAATGCCACAAACAACGATCTCGTTACATTCTTCTTCAGAACATCTCATGGTCTTAGATGGTGAGTGTTGGCAGAATTACATCCTCTCGTATCATGAGATTACAGAAAAAAGATTGCAGTAAATGGAACCCAGATCATGAACGATCATATGTCAAATAAGGTGGGAGAATATAGCGATGGATAAAGCTACTGGTCCATACAAGTCTAAGAATTTGGTTCTGGGGCGGAGTCTTATTTAAGCCTGGCCAGCATGGGGTGGAACCTTCCTGTGGGTCTTCCCATGGGGAGGAACATGGTCGGTGTCACGGGGCATAATATGGCCAGGAGTCTTCGGAGGGGGAGGAGGAACATGACCGTGAGGTTTGCCATGGGGAGGAACCTCATCAGAAGCGTCATCGCGGGGGTTTATGTGACCAAGAGTCTTTGCAGGCGGAGGAGGGGCATGGCCGTGGGGCTTGCCATGGGGAGGAACCTCATCCGAAGTCTCGTCGCGCGGGTTGATGTGGCCAGGAGTCTTCGGAGGCGGTGGAGGAACATGGCCATGAGGCTTGCCATGGGGAGGAACCTCATCAGAAGTGTCATCGCGGGGGTTTATGCGACTAGGAGTCTTCGGAGGCGGAGGAGGAACATGACCGTGAGGTTTTCCATGGGAAGGAACCTCATCAGAAGCATCATCGCGAGGGGTTATGTGACCAGGAGTCTTTGCAGGCGGAGGAGGGGCATGGCCATGAGGCTTGCCATGGGGAGGAACCTCGTCCGAAGTCTCGTCGCGCGGGTTGATGTGGCCAGGAGTCTTCGGAGGCGGAGGAGGAACATGACCGTGAGGTTTGCCATGGGGAGGAACCTCATCGGAAGTGTCGTCACGCGGGTTGATGTGGGCAGGAGTCTTCGGAGGCGGAGGCGGAGTATGGCCACGAGGCTTGCCATGGGGAGGAACCTCGTCCGAAGTCTCGTCGCGCGAGTTGATGTGGGCAGGAGTCTTCGGAGGCGGAGGAGGAACATGACCGTGAGGTTTGCCATGGGGAGGAACCTCATCCGAAGTCTCGTCACGTGGGTTTATGTGGCCGGGAGTTTTGGCGGGAGGAGGAGCATGGTGGGGTGGTTTTCCATGCCGGGAAACCTCGCCAGAAGTTGCATCACGGGGAACAATATGAACGGGAGTTTTGGCATGCGGAGGAACATGTCCAGGGGCTTTACCAACGGGAGGAATCCCGGCGGCGGCAGCGACACTGATGAGGGCAAGAGCAACAATGCTACTGAGAGCAGTGAACTACATAAATGCGTCAGTTGACCGCGATCATACTTTTTACAGCAAGAGTTGTACCTTCATTGTTATTCAGCGAGTAGGAATTCGACTTCGAAAACGAGCTAAGACGCTTGTCTGAAGAACGAAGGCAAAGTGGAGGCCTCTTTATACCTTTTCGACGACGTTACACATGCCAAATTCAGTAGACAAAAACTTCTAGTTGTCTCATCCATGAAATGGCATATGCTGCGCCCGCAGTATTACAATTAGCGGCTAGAAAAGCGGGATATGGCGATAATACCGTTTCGGAGGATCATCCCTGAAGGAGCTAAATCCAGACTTCGAAACCTGAACGGTAGTACTAATTTTGACCGACAGATGAGTGGAGTCGGCGCACTAACTGCTGTCCGTTGCCGGTGTAACAACGAAAGTGGAGGTGCAGTGTGCAACCTCCGACGTTCCGATGCGGCCGTGCGAGTTCGGCAGCACCAAAGGGTGCTCATCCACTTCGGTCGCACTCGTCGGGTGTCAGGAACGATGAACTCAAGTGAGGGGAAGTAAAACTTGTATATCAAACTAACTACGACATGACTATATACTGTATGCCTCGTGTACTACATGCGTCCGATCCGAAACGGCTGAGTCCGACACGTCGGAGCTGTCGGAAGTTGTCGGAACTGTCGGAACGGGGTCCCGAGGTCGAGGGTTCGAGTCCGTGATGAGGTAGTGAGTACAACGTACCCGGAATCGGTACGTTACACCGGTACGCTTATTTTTAAACCATCCGGCCATATTGGCCACTTGCTTGAGCTACAGAGCACGATAGGGCGTCATCTTACGGCTGTCGACAATATCGGGTCTTGGCCCTGGGGTGTTTTGACGAATGTCCACTACGATGAACGGGCGCAACTAAGGCACATATTTCGGCAACATGTCCGGCAGGACGTTCTTTGGGAGTTTCCAGGAGTGTGAGAGCCATGGCTATCAACCTCGTCTTGTAAAAAAATCGATTGCGCAATTTTCTTTGTTTTGTTGCCTAACCAAAACTGTCAGCGAAATTTAGTTTTCGAAACACGCCGCTGTTAGCGGTTGCGAGATCATCCCCTAACCTGCACAAAAACGTTCAGAGGTTGTTAACGTTGGTGACTCGGATATGTCTTGTTCTGCCTTCCAAACGCGCACATCCGTGTTCCCAGGAAATGCCGGCAAAAATCGATCATATCTATTATCAAGGAAGAGTTAGCACAAGAATGGATCTAAAGGAATGACATACCGTGTGATCAGGATAGTCCGAAACATTTTTAATACCTCGACTACGTTGACAGAAACTCCTAGTTGTCTCATTCAAACGACGATTGCTGCGCGCGCAGTCCAATAATTATCCCCGATGCGGTCGAGAAGCTATGATTTGCCGTAAGGCCAGCGCAACGTGCCAACTGACCATCGGCGGGGTAGTAATTTCGTGTTTTACTGCGGAAGCGCGACGATTAAGAGAGTGCGGTCAAGCGGAGAGCGTTCCACAGCATGGCTTGAATATTCTTGACGTGTTTTTCCAGGCCATTAGTGAGTACTAGTGAGCAGTATGTGACAGTGAGAATTGCTGGCGTGTCCAGTGATTAGTCATCCTCACCATCGTGGGAGAGTAAACAAACGTGGCAGTGACGGAATGTTGATAACCGAAATGATCGAGGAAGGATCGTCGATCATCGATGTCATCGATCATCCCCGCCATATGTTGGGCACATTTCCAAAAATAGGAAAACTCGGTTACGGAACACCGCATGGACTACCTTTGGAGTTGGGCGGAGAGGTCGCGTAAATGAGTCAGGGAACCGCGTGTTATTCACGATCCACGCCAATCAAATGGGTCAGGATAAGTGCCATCGTTGTATGTGACCTTGTAGGACGCAAAAATAAAGATTGCTTCGAAAGAGACAGACGAAGCACCCGAGGATAAAACCGAGAGGTGTGATCGTCACACAGGCAGGTAGTCATGAACACAACAGGTAATGCACAATTATTTCCATCTCGCATACTCTGCATCAGACTACGTGAAAAAGACAACGAAGTAGTAAGTGTTCTATATGATGCGACCACTCCAGTACTCTAGTTCTTGCAAGAGTCATTTTGGCCAAGGTCACAAGTCTTTCCATCCTGCTGGCAGGTATAGAGGTTGCCAACAATACAATTGTCGGGGTTGCCCACGGTACCGCAGAAATTACGTGGCGATCCGTTGCACGTGCAAGCAGACTGAACGCATTGCTACAATCGACTCAGAACTCATATCACGAGGGTGAGCAATTGATTCTTACATCATTAGTGGTACCAGTGTTGGGATTCTGGTTGGTAGTAGTTTTGCCGGACCCTTGGTTCTGGGCGGGGGTATTGGGGTTTGGGTTCTGGGTTTGTACCCCGGCGGCGGCGGCGACACCAACGAGGGCGAGCGCAATGATGCTACCGAATGCAGTGAACTGAACAAATGCGTGAGTTGACTATGGTCATATAAAGTTTACAGCAGGAGCTGTACCTTCATTGTTTTATAGTGAGTAAGGTTGAGAAGTCGAGTTCGAAGTCGAGGAAAGGTGTTTTGGTGAGGACTGAGGGTAAATCGAGGCCTCTTTATACCTCCCCGCCCGATACATGCGTCAAGCTACATCGACCACCATTCCTCGTGATCTCTTCCAAAACAAGAAAAAAACGGCATTCGCTGCGCCCGCAGTCCCGAGGAGGGACTACTATCATAATTAGGCGTAAGAGAATAAATTCGGTAATGTGTGGTAATGCGTGGAGACCGGAGGTTTGAAAGTCGATCGTTGACACGTGGTATGAAGTACCGTATACAACTGTAGGCTTTTGGAATTGGTGGTAGATGGCATAGTGTCGACGTGTCGTGTGAGTGGATCATAGCCGGGGGCGACCGACCACCTGGATATGTTTGAGTGTCCTTTACGATGACAAAATGTTTGTTGCGGCATTACTTAAGTCTGAAAGGATATGCTCTCCGGGATCCTTGTGAGGTGTAAGCATGACGCTATAATGGGCGACCTTGGCTGTGAGCTTGGTCTTGCGACAAATCTCTTCGCTGTTTTGCAGCACGGTTGGCCGCTTGTAGGAGAAGTGAACCGGGCGCAAACTTTCCTCCGATATGCTCCTGGTCCATTAGGAAATGTACACTTCTCATCTAAATGTCAGGGTGGTCAGTCACCAGGGGCGAAAAAGTGACACAAACCATCTATAGATGCTGCCATTTGTTAAGATGCTGCGGCTCTGATGCAGATAAACATACCTTAGGTAAAGCCCTTTTGGTGAAACCATCGCGTTGCTACATGTCAACTGTCCGAGTGGCCCACGTGGCCAGAGCAGAGATGAAATGGACTGCGGACACACTCATATCACCCTCAAGCGCTCAGCAAAGTTCGGTTGTGTCGCCCGTGAGTTAGCCTGCTTCTCTCCGGATCTTCATTTGTTCCCTGTCGCCCGCTACTTTACTCCAATAGCTGGTTTCCTTCCATGCCTCGAGTCGCGTGATGGCCGGTTGGGAAATAAAGCACCAATCACTGGCATGGCACTAGGAGAGAATGAAATCAACGCTTCACCGCCATCCGCATAAATTGAGTCATGTTCGGCCATTGCCAAATACAGCATACTTTCCCACCCGCACCGGAGAGCGAACAGCACTTGGTTAGAGTTCACGCGCTCTAATTCCGGGGTGGCGACGCGTTCGAGCTCGGGGACGATCTCACCAAAAGTGAGGTGGACGTCTGCAGGTCCCATCGACTGACGGCTCAGAGACGAGCCATTTAACATGTTCCGCCCAGCGTACTACGTGAACGAGAGGAGAACAGTATGGAAAGAAGCGAGGAACGCTGTGTGAGACCCGGTAAGCCCTGCTTCCTCTATTACTTCATATCTGATGGGCTACATCATATAGGCATATAGGCACAGTTGATGGACATTGAAGAGAGGAATTGACCTAAAGACGACGGGGACACCACCAGAGGCAAGTGCATATCGCTCGTTTACGACTCTAAGTCGCATTTCATCAATCTAACATTTATTGACCAATGACCAGCCGTGGAGAGTATCGCAAAGAGAGCGCAATGCATCGAATCCACTACGTATTCGCATTTTGGTGGCATGGCAGCATGTCCTACGCTCATCGTATGCGCGAACGCAAGGGTTGTTGCTGCCACTGGCGGCGGCGCTTGCGGCAGCCTTGAATGGAGAGGCAGTATCATGGATCGGTTTAGGGTAGGAGTGGGAGTAGCAGCTTAATGTTCACGCTGGTTCACGACGGGCCACGGTGGGTCACGGGAGTCGTTGTGTCGTTTATGTCGATATGGACCGTGCCACAAGCTTCTGAGGCTGCCGTAAATTTTGGTTCTAAAATGAACGCTTTACGAGCCATGCGCAATCATCTGTCTCAAATTGTCCAATCTCGATACGTCGTACTACGGGGAACAAAATATGGGTACATCACACTACAGGGAACGCACAACAGAACGGAACATAGAACAAATTTCACACGACAACAACTTCAAAGCTCAGTACCTCCTGCAAGTGAACTTGAAACCAAGGTCACAAGTCTCTCCACCTCTGAGACATTCGTAGAGGTGATCTTTAATACAATGTTCGAAGCGGGGTTCGAAGCGGGTTTCCTGATGGCCGCAGAATTCGTGCGGCCTTCCATCGCATCTGCAACTGGACCTCACGCACTACAACCACATATTAAAAATCAAATCACGGGCATAGTTGAGCTATTCTTACGTGTTTGGGAAAGCCAGGGTGTCCAGGAAAGCCTGGAGGGCCGGGATGTCCGGGTCCAGGAGGGCCTGGGGGGCCGGGATGACCAGGGCCAGGAGGGCCAGGAGGGCCTGGGGGGCCGGGATGACCGGGGCCAGGGGGGCCTGGAGGGCCGGGATGACCAGGGCCAGGGCCGGGAGGGCCGGGGTGGCCGGGTCCACCGGGGCCGGGAGGGCCAGGAGGGCCAGGCGGGAAGGGTTCACGGGCCGCAATGGGACCAGCGGCGGCTGCGACGCCGATGAGAGCAAGAGCAATGACGCTACTGAAAGCAGTAATCTAGGCAAATGCGTAAGTTTACGACTGTCATAAAGGTTACGGCATGGACTCTACCTTCATTGTTATGAGAAGTTGAGGATTCGAATTCAACACAGAGGCAAGAAATTTGTCTGTTGAGTGAAGCCGAACCAAGGCCTCTTTATAGCTTTTCGACGACGTTGCACAGAATGAATATGTGATGGTGATTCCTAACTTCCTCGTTCGAGAAACGGTATGTCTTGCGGCCGCTGGGGACTATTTTGATGGTTCAACCACTAAGGGCGTCAGGAGGTGCTCGTGTTTGCCTCAAAGCATATGCGATCACTATCATGCCTTGATGCAGTAAAACGTGAACCCTGTGTTCCTGGGAAGCCCCGCCAACAACAGAATCGGCTTAGATTGAATTTCAATGTTCAATGTTTATAGGAACGTGCAGCAGTGAGTCAATACCCGCACGCGGGCAAATGTCAAGCCATCAGCTCATTTTCGCATTTCAGCGAGGCAGAACGAGATGGTTAGAGGATATTGACTTACGATTGAGTGCAAAATTATCATTCTCCATATTTACGTGAATTAAGCCCGTGATGGTCAGCCGCTGTTCTCCATTCGATGAAAGGGTTACGGGTTTACGCGGGGGTTGATACGAATCGTCAGGATTTGAGAATGGAGATGTGAGATCGACGCTATGCTAAATAGTATGGACACTGTGAACAGGTTTTATGACAGGAGACATGCGAGGAGCGCTTGGGCTGTGTTCTGGCTCGTAGTAAGGGCTGCGTGACCAGGACATGTTAAACCCTATTATATTTTTTTGTTGTGAGTCCTTCAAGGCGGTGAAACAGGAAAGTCCGTTGGCTCACCAGTTCCTTTCTTTCGGCGTCCTTAGATCGCTATTATGTCGAGAGAAGTCGCGCTCGACAGGAGTTAATTTTTTTGTTCCCTTTATGAGTTCGGATGCTCGTATACACGATTTGTCCTACGCTATTTCGCCAGGCATGACAGCGCCACATACCACTAGGGCGCCTGGAGCCTTTCTAGCCTTGAAGGAGCTATATGAATTTTGCATCGCATGACCGGCGTGACTATACTTGAAGTTGTCGACAGCATGTAATGCTGATCACCGATCATGATGCTAAAATACATGGATCACGGGAATGGCACGATGACCAAATTCGATAATGACTCGCATGGTGGTTTTGCAACAGATTAGATAATTTTCGAGCACGTCTTCACAGCTTGTCAAAATTTACCGCAAAATATATCTCCACAACGAACATAATAACGGGAGAAGAAGTTGCGATTATAGAAGTCCTCAGCAAATCATTGATGCCAAGTAACTTTCCGAGGAACCGGATCTCGGCCGCCTCGAGTACATAAGGTGTTGTTATGTAATCTGCACTAAGATTGATTTGTGTCAATAACGGCGCAAGGTCATATTTTCGACTGACCTGGGCCCAACGGACTAGTCTTTGTGGGCCGATCCCAAGAGAGACTTGCCGCAGGTACAACGTTTTCAAATATCCATTAGATTCCAACAAAGATGCGGGGAAGTATCACTTGCTTATTTCCATGCTGATGTTTGGAACTTTAAAGCATACCCCTTTTTGCGCCGCCAACCTTTATACGGATGCCTTGCTTCTTGAACCGGAAATTGCACCAACTAAATCGAGTCAAATGCTGTGGTGTGAACGCCCTTTTGTCGCCTTAAACCGACTGCTAGCCGCCAACCCTAATAACATTATTCAAGCTAGCGGCACCGAGATATGTTTTTCCACAGCGTCGACTACAGTGTGGGAGTAGATGCAGGAGGAAGATGGTCACAGTGAAAGGGTATCTTACTCATTGGACAGCCATGGTGCAGTGCGTCGTGTTGAGAACGTTTAGCTTCTAGTTTTGGAACTTGTCCGCCTGAATCAATTATGGAAAGAAAGACAAGTTTGTCCCATCCCCTGATCGTGCCCGATATTAATGCCCTGCGTTTCCTGTATGATATGGTTTAGTCTTTCCTAAGACGGGCTTTGTGGTCTATGCGGATGGAGCTAAGGTCGCAAAAGACCCTCGAGTCTTTCCTCAACGAAGCGAAATGGGACCGTGCGGATACTGACGTCGAGAGCCTCTCAAAATTTCTCCCTTGACGATCCCTTCTGCCTCGTGAACCAGCCATCGAGTATCACCACAAGGACAGGTCGGAAGGTGAGATGGGTTGGCTCGTCCTCTCCGCCCTCCAAGTTCCTAGCTTACAGGTCATTCGTTTTCCCGGGAAACGCGAGAACATGCCGATCAATGTCCATGACAAGGCAGCTCATTCTTATTCGGAATCTTCGGTTGACATCCGTTTCAGAATGCCTTCAAGTTCTCCCGAGAAGGTTGACGAACTAGCGAAAAAATGGAAATATGAATGGATGACAGAGGTAAAATCTAGGCTTTGGGAAGATTTCAGTGATCATCTTTGCCAATGTTATACAGTGATCGGCGACTGTACAGGCCCAGCCGAGAGTTTGTGTTCGGCACATCTGGTAAACGGATCACTAGGCGAGAATGGTTTGCGGTTGGCATGGAGGACAGCGACATCGCCATGAAACGCCCGGTTGTTTCCCGTCCCAGGTATCATGACCATCAGCACCCAAAATGTTATACACGAAAGGGATGGTCACGACCATAACAGCCGGTGGCATTGAAAGCGATAGTATCGGAAGACTTTGATGGAAGATGCCAACGTGCCTGAAATGAGGCAACTCGGGGTTGATTGATGTGCATTTACTCGCTAAGAGTGAAGGGAGAGCCCCGTCACTCTGACGAAGGAAGGAAGGTGGGTAAAGGAGTCGCTGTGGGCCAAGAATGCGGCTTTAGTCAACGATGTTTTTACGGGGTGTTTGATATTAACGTACAGGTTTCAGCCTTTCACTTTCATAACTCTGAGCAACGCATTTATAAAAAACAACCCGCTGACATCGCTAGCGATTTGAAAGAACTGCCTGGCGTGGGGCCCAAGTGCAACCATTTCGCTGTACCGTTAAATTGCGACTGTGATTGAAGCAACTGATTCTGTACTTTTCAACCACATACGTGGAAGATGCTAGCCCACTCTGTAGCCCCACAGTCGGTACAGTGAAGACATCAACTGATGGAACCATTCTGGACGAAATCCAGAGGGATGGTCAAGAAAGGCGAACGAGAAGAATATGCGACATACACTGCGCAGCGGATGAAAACTACGAGATGACATCACACGCCTCGTGTAAGTGTTAGAGGGAGATAGGATACCATCTTGCGGAAATGAGACACGTGGACTTGAGGTTGAGCGCTAGGTGATGTTGACGCGTCGGAATACGACGATGACAGGTGTTTTTGAAGGGCGTAATGCAGGGATCTACACGAAGTCAATACGCGACAGAAAAAAGGACGATTGTAGAATAACACATACTCAAAGCGCTTTTGCCTTATAACCTAGTCAAAAATTCGACCTGCACGCAGATCGAACAGGGATGGCACTGCATTGCCCTTTTTAAGTATTTTGAGCGTCGCGTTCTCCACCAACGAGGTTGATAAGATCATATCGAGGGCTGAACGACGCATTAGTTAACATAGCGCCCATAATATAACATTTCTGGATGCTTAACTGTTCGTTTCTTCTGCGGAGGCGGAGAAGACATGTGCGCCGTGGGAATTTAAAAAATTCAGCCTTGATCCGATACTATGACGGTCAGTTACTTCTCGGAAGAATTTTAAACGTGCTTTGGTTCGACTCGAAAGTCTTAAGCCCGGGACCCACGACAAGGAAGCACGAGGAGATAACCCCTTTCCCGGGAAAAAGGAAACACGCACCTTAACACCTTCAAGGAGACGTAACTAAAAGAAGAGTCAAGAGAGAGACGGTTGAAACAAGGTGTGCAAATTGAAACATTGGGGTCAGGAAACCGCGAGCAGCGAGTAGTTTGGCTAGGACTCTCACTGTCCACCATCTCCATCATTCCCTCTTGACGAAAAAAGAAGAAAAAAGAAGAAGAAAAAATGAAACCTACCGATCTGGGTACGAGTCACTTGCTTTGCCGTCATCCTCGTATGTTCTAGATATCGATGTAATCTAGGAACTTTAGATGTTCAGGGGGAGCAAGAAGAGACAGGAAATGAAAGGAACCTCCGCTCCTGATGATGGTCGCCCGCCGTGGCTTGCCGTTCCCCATGGATTCGAGAGAACACCTGCGACAGTGGAGACGTCAAGGATCAAGGGGAACGAGAAAAGAAATCGATTGTCTTGACCCGTCGTCGCCCACCGGTCTTGACGTTCGCCCGTGAAAACCAGCAACGTTGACAACAGAGACGCAGGAACGAAATGAAAAATAAACGCCCATTCTTCATTGACTTCATAGTCGACCGCTCCGGCTTGATGTTCGCCCGTGAAGAGGGGCAACCCCCGGCTCTGATGGAGACATCAACTACGAAAATAGCGAAGAAAGAAGGGAACGAAATAAAATTTGTTCATCTCGTGTCGAATCTTCTGCCCGTCGCCGCCCGCCTGATTTAACGTTCGCCAATGGGAACCTGTGGGTATCAGCGTTGTTGATGAAAAGTCCGATTGAAAAAGGAAAAAAAAGGGAGAGAGAGAGAAAGAAGAAAGTACGAAACCACATTGAAGCGTTTTTTTATGTTTTTAACTTTTTTTTTCCTTTTCCCTTTTTCCGTTTTTTTAAAAGATTTTATGCGCATATGGGTATATGGGGATCGTCCGCCTGGAGTTGACGTCCGTCCATCTAGGGAAGCCGAGCAAGGAAGCAGCCAAAGAGAAAGAGAGAGCAATCCAGATATGGGTTTTCTTTGCACTTTAGACTTTTTTTTGTTTTTTGTTTTCATGAAAGCGAGCAATGGAATCAGAGACGAGAGACGAGAAAGGTGCGCCAGCGCTCTAGATGGTTTCGGGTTTTCATTTTGACCGTTGTTTAGTGAATTGACCAACAGCCAGAGCCAGGGGGAGAACAGAAGCAGCCGCAGAGGGAAACGGATCCAGAGGAACAGAAATTATTACTTTAAGGCCAGGCCAGGCCGCGGCGACGAAGGATTTGGACGTTACGTCGATGGAGAAGAAATGAACCACGCATCTTTCTTCGTCTGTCCCCCGCGGCATATTCTCGGATCTTTATTCGTTTCGCCGTCGCCCGCCTCACTTGATGTTCGCCCGCAAGCTTAAATTGTCAGCCGTGAAAGCGGGAAGAGGGACAATGCGGATTGAAATTGAAGAGAGGGAAGAAGAAAGGATAGCGAATGACCTACATCGCCGTATCGGCAAATCGCATTCTTGATTCGTGGCACACTGCCGCCCGCCCCGCTTGATATTCGCCCGTAAAGTCAAGAAGAAAGATCTGCAACCAGCGAGATGAGAGACGAGAGAGGTGTGCCAGCGCTCTCGACTCTTTTCGGGCCTATCCTCTGCTACGATCTATCCAGCGCCTGCTTTTTCGTGGATTTTGATTGGTGTCCTCGCCGCCCGCGTCGCCTGACGTTCGCCCGTGAGCTACAAGAATCAGCCATAGAAAGGACAATGCAGAGCATGGACAAAATCGAAGAAAGAAGAAAATAGGACCCACGCATTTCCGTATCGGAAAATTTGTTGTGGCACTGTCACCCCCCCAGCTTGATGTTCGCCCGTAAAGCCGAAAGAAATATCTTTACCAATGGAGACGTCAACGGCAGAAGTCAAGGAGATCATGAAAAGAGACGAAATCTGCCATCTTCCATTGCGTAACGATTCCTCTTCCCCTCATCGCCCGTTGGCTTGACGTTCGCACATAGGAATCTGTGGGTATCAGCAACGTCGACCGAGGAGACAAAAAGTCCGATTGAAAGAAGAAAAGAGAAGAAAGTACGAAACCGCTTCTAATCGTTTTATACCCTTTTTAAGTTTTTTTTTGCTTTGTTTTTTTTCGGCTTTTTTTTAAAGGTTTTATGCGCATATAGGTATATGTGGGTCGTCCGCCTGGAGTTGGCGTCCGTCCGTCTAGTGGGGATATCGGGAAAACCAAGCAAAGAGATAAATGACCGGGTTTTCTCCGAGTTTCAAATTTTTTTTGGGTTTTCATAAAGAAGCGAGCCATTGAACCAGAGGAAACGAGAGAAGGAGAAAGGTGCGCCAGCGCTCTAGGTTTTGAAATCGTCCTGAATTACCAGAGGTCACCAGAGCAAGACACGGGCCCGAGGACAGACGCGGCGCTGGTGGCGACTGTAATATAAAAAAGTCATGTCACCCGAGAAGAGATGAAAGAATAAACACCCCCGCGCTCCACTCTGAGATGATCTTCTCCCATCGTGGGTTTTCATTCATGCCCCGCGGTCGCCTGGGGTCGCCTGGGAAATACAACGTCAGCCATGGCACTAGGAGAGAACGGAAAAGAACGCTTTGAACCCGCCATCTTGTTCGCCATCCCTGGAGTCGTCCTGCTGTCGCCGAACATTTTCCCGGCCATACCGGAGAGTGAGCAGCACGGGCTTGGTCAGGGCTCGCACCCTCTACTCTCGGGTCTGGCAGCATCGCAAAGGGATCCAGATGACGGCTTGACCAGAGCGCGTCTCATCCACCCCCTGCTAGCGTCGGGTTTCCCTCCGTATTCGGCTTGAAGGGATGGTCGTCAGACATTGGTGGTTATTCTTAATAGAACGACCGCTCACCAACATTCTGTTTTTCCACTTGCCCCCAATACTCCACTGAACCTAAAAGAGTTAGAGAAAGTACGGAAGAGAATGGAGGGTGGTTGGAGAGAAAAGGAGAGACGAGATATGAAAACTTACACGCTGCCAGTCGCCAGTCGCCAGTGCTCGGGGAATCTAGGAAAATCAATCGAAGAAAGGGAGAGAAAAAGGAACGGAAAGAGAGGGAGGAGGGAAAGCGATCAGAAAAACAAACCAAGGGCTCTCATCCCTGCTATCCAAGACGCTTCGCCCGGCGCCTCAATGGTACTGCGGCTATATGAGAAAGGGCAGACATATAGAGCAAGTGGAACCGTACCAAGACGTATTTTCTTCTTCCGTCGGTAATGCCCCCGAAGGTCCAGGGGAGCCACAGCGCGTACCGTCTCCTACGATCTGATGGTCTTTAGCACCGTCGTCACCAGTGAACATCTGCGCCGTTCCGTGCCAATCCATGTCCAGGCAGAGTCCCTTCACCTCCGAACCGTTGTACCCATCCAGGAACGACTCGTCAAATCCTTCGACCACTAACTTGGTTTTGGAGCCCGGTTCGAGGAGTCGCCACAGACACGAATTTGACCATTTCCCGGACTGTAGTTCCGTGAACATCGAGAGTGGTATTTTAAAGTAGCCCAACGGTTGTTCGCTTTCAGCCCCTTCATCAGGCACCCTGTCGGCCTCGGCCTTCCTTTCTTTGATGCGGGCATCCACCCATCCGCGGGTACTGTCATCGCACAAGTCCAAAACGTCACTCAACGACCATGGACTATAAAGTTCTTGTATGGAACTGCGTTCATCGTCGGCATCCCAACCGCTTTCGTCAACCTCTGACTCGAGAGCGATGGGCATACCACCTAGACCGTGGCGCTCTGGAGGATTTTCTATGTCGCCATTGAACATGTTAAGATGAAAATTGTTATGGAGGAATGGGCTTCACTTGCCTCCAGCGACGGACGCGGCACCGTTGTTGGGACGAGCATCATGATTGGGCGTGATGGCTAAGGCACCCTTGTCAGCCTTCGTCTAGCCGTGCTTTTTGCCGTTCTTACCTTGGTCACCATTTTCCTTACTCGACGTGTTCTCTGCACATGCCAAGGTCAGACTCGGGTCCCTAAGAGACGTGGCAACTTACTTTTTCGTACTAAAGCGCCCCGCGTCCCAGAAGACGTCAGCTTCGCCAGCGAGGTTAACATCTTGCGTTTGACGCTCGAGAACAATTTTCTCGGTTTTCTATGCGTGCTCATCAACTTGAATGGCAGAAAGGAGACCCACCTCTTTGCAGCCGTCAACCCACTATGGCGCCCGCCCGCGGTGCCGTCTTTGGTGGATGAGGCCGTACCATTGTCATGATTGACGATGGGAGTAGCACGGTTTTCAAAGTGGTTGTTCATGGTGTATGATATGATATGAGCGATGGTTATGCAGTATCACAGATGGTAGTCGCAGGTTTAGGTGAAGAAAAGAAGGGCTAGGGGCGGTTGGATTGTTTTGAGTTGGTGGCTGACCATTGTGATCTGGGCTGACAGTCCATCCTGCTCCACTCTCCGTGCCTCGAACACGCCAAATTCGCATATCATTAACTTTTTCGAATCCACGAGATCGTCCGGTCAATAAATAGCTAAATTTGAATGTGTACATGTATTATATATTTAGTGGGAGCTAGCTGCGTACTCTGAAGACACTATCAGACGTGGCCTAAAGCCTATTCAGTCCAGACTCTTCCCATAAATTGACTAGGGATGCATGGATATAGGCGTTTTTTTAGTGTCATACAAAAACTTTCGCAGTCGCCATTCGAGGCACTGATCAAGGTATGTCTGCGTCCAGCGTCAGCGCCGCCGTGACGTCACCGGGCCACTCACTTCACATCTCATCTACAGCCTATGTTATACATGATGGATAGAGTTATGGTCTGAGGAGGCCTCAACCTTACTCCAGGACCGTATCCAGAAAAGGTTTGCTTTAGAAACGGAGACTCCTCGCTACCATACACTAAAATGTAACGCGGATCTTCTCCTCCCGGGATCTTTCGCTCGATTCTGCTTGATAAAAGCTTCGCTTATGGCCTGGAGTTGATTTCTTCAACACAGTTGTCACTGGCTCTCCTCCTTCATATCAAATCAGCCCATCACCACTGCTATTGCCTACGGTCCTACTTAGCGAGAAGGGCCGGTCCGAGACCGCCAGTGACGGAACGAGTTGGATGGTCCCGCGAGCTCAGTGCTTTCGACACCGCGGCGCACGGCAACAACAACCAGAAGCACACCGCGTGCTCAGATCATACACTATGTCCCCGACTCACCGGCGCTCAGCTGTACGATCACGCCGAGCAACGAGTCATCACTTGGCCAGTGACCTTCTTTCAAATGCTTCGTAATGACGTCGACGAGCCTGCCTGCCTTTGTCAATTTCTCCAGCTGCTGCTCGTAATCGTATGCATTCATGTGTACGGGTGAAATATTCACGCATGTCATTGCCAGTCCCAAACGTCGCGATATCACGAGCATTATGTTCGTGCAGGATTGTGTAAATGTCGCCTTCTTTGTCAATGCCATTGGCAACGAGTACTAGCCAATAATCCCCAAGGAAACCGAGTACACCTGACTATATGCGAGAGGTATGCGAAACACGGGAGGAACTCCGAACTCGCCTTCGCTCTGGCTCCTGTCAAAGGTCAATCAAAGTCTGACGGTCCTCGTGTGCAGCATAAACGATAAAACCAAGATCGTGCCGGCTCTGGCAGGCTCATGGCACAGTTGTGGAGATTGCTGGATAACCTAAGATGATGATACGTACCATAGTCACGAGCTAACCTAATGTCAACTATACCTCGGACCGGGTAAACCCAAATGGCGATCGTTGACTTTCATATGACCAGACGGCCTCTACGTTCTGGGGTGCAATCTCATTTCCACTGTTTCTATTCGAAATGAATGCAAATTGATAGAGTTGTACATGATGTAATTGTATGCATGGTTCACGATGCGAAGCGTTTCCTGTCCCGTTACATGTGTCATAATCATAGTACATACAAGGGAGTTGCCTGATCTAGTTGTTGAGTATGCGCAATGCAGATTGAAATGAATAATGACGAATGTGTCGTAATAAACCCGAATAAATACCAATGCAAATGCAAAGTCAATGATGATGGGTAATATATTTCCAGAAGCTCGTGTACACCACAAAAAGAATGTGAACGATGAAGTCTGCCGAGAATAAGGTAAGGACCAGATCTGATGATGACTCGACGTGCCTTGCGGCAATAATACTCACCAGATGATACCTGCTGCGCTGGCGGTCTTCATCACACCGTTACCCCCGCTCTTACTCCTGCTGTTACCGCCGCTTAATGAACCTAACCACCTCCCGGCTTCGATCGGCATCTTCACAACTTTGTGCAGGTCAAACCCGCTGCCGCTACCCTTGCTGAGCAGGTTCGGCAACCAGCTCCGCTTCCTCCGACTACCTCCCTTGCACGGCTGCTCGCCAGCTTCGTTTTTTGTCACATCTGATGAGTCTACATCTGGATTTTGGGCGTGTTTTGTTAAGACAGGGACGGGATAGGATGGAATAGATAATGGAGGGTCGGGAGGAAGTTGTTTATTCAGAGACATCTCATGCGCGGGTTTTCGATCCGGAATAACGAGGTTTCCGACTTTTGACCATCCGTTCACTGTCCAGCGGCGGTTACGAGGTGAGGATGTAGGAGACCGTCGAGAAGAGAGTGCCGGAAAGCATTGGGAGGCGCTAGGGGGTGTGCTCGCTGGACTAGGGACCTGTGACGAAGGAATTTGCGCAGGTGATTCTGGACGTGGGGGAGTGGCGGGAGGAGACGTCGACGCCGATGAGGACGCGGCTGTGCCTTCGGGAGTAGATAGGGGAGATTGACTAGACGCTGAGAGGGCCTCCGCTGCTGCTGCGAGAGTGGAGAGAAAAAAAGAGGGTTGCTCCGATTCAGAGTCTGGTCGGTGAAAAATGGACCCGATGTGAACCGTGGCACGCCTCGGATGCCGCGATGCGGGGGAATTACCGCCGCGCCTTGGTTGTGGTGCAGGAACGGTCCCTGAGCGGACGGGTGAACGGCCTCTTGTCGAAAGAAGACGTCTCGGTGGGCTGCTTTCCTTCGTAGGAGGCGGGGTTGGTGTCGTAGAATCGATGGGCGGGGATGATTGAGGTGAAGATAAGGCCTCTTGAGTCGTAACCGGTGTCCCAAGTGATCTCTTCGGCGCTGTTGAATCGCTCGTGTGCGGACGAGGTGGTGTTTTTTGCTGTGTAGGAGAGCCAGCCCGAGATAAGAACCGCATGGCGATGAAGAGTGCTGTGGGCCGCCCGGGTTTGGCTCGCACCGGCGTCTTGGTGTTACATTCCTGCTCGCATTGTTCTTCGGCGGGTATAGACTGAGCTTCGAGAAAACGCTGAGGCTCCAGTCGTCGTTCTTGCGAGTCTGGAACGTTCGATTGTAATGCGCCGTGCGGTGACTCTGTGATAGATCTTAAAGGAGGTAGACACGAGTCCCCATCATTCGTCAATTTGGCATGATCATCAACGTGAAATGTGGGCTGACTTTCTTCCCCTTTGACTTTACCACCAACCGAATCACTCTCATCTACGTGAGGAACACCTAAAACCTCCTCCTCCTCCTCAGTTATTCGCACCGCACTCTCCTCGGGGGAAGGTGCGTTAGACCTGCGAAAAGTGTAATATGGACTTCTGATTCCTCCCGTCTTCACAGAAGCGGCGCCGAATGCGATACTCCAATCACTTGTCATGCTGGAGTCGAGGAACGAAATCCTGCGTTTCTGGGCCTCCTCGCCTAGGTCCGAGTCCGACCATTTGGCGCGCAATGGCGAGACGCCGGCAGAAGAAACGGAATATCGAGATGGAGACGAGACGGAGACGCGGGTGAGGGAACTGGTGCGCCAAATGCTGTCTCCCTTTGACGGCGAAGCCATCTCTGTGTCCCTAGACGGTGTCAATTGTTGCGCAACATGATCATCGGCGAGTAGGACTGACGAGGGGTCATCGTATTTTGAGCTTTCGGTGGATATAGACTCTATCGTCAAAAGGTCTCGTGGACTTTTGGGGCTGTGGAGGGTCGAGGGGTCGGCAAAGAAATAAATAGAGGATGAAGTAATATCTCCGTACTCGTGTGCCGTTTGCATCGTGTCTGAACTTCGTGTTGATATAGAGGCCATGCTCGCTGAAGATAAATAAGAGTTCGTGAGCGGCGTAAGTTGTCGCCATGCATCCAGATGCATATCGAGAGTGAGTTCTGGTTTCTTTTCCGCAAAGCCATGTTCGAGATGAGATTCAGATGGGGAAAAGACGAGCCCGACGTGTGATGGTCGAGCGACGTGGACATAGGGTTCGCGAGACGTGTCAGAAACAAGACCATCATCAAGATGGAAGTCAACGTCCGGCGGGTATCCGTATGTCGGTTTGTGAATGGGTGAGGGGGACGCGGAGGACTCGCAACCCCAGGTAGCCTTTGAGGATGTAAAGTCCGTCCAAGGCGCGCCAATCGACGACATGTCGTCCTCACCAAAACCAATGGAGGGCGTCCGGCTCGCGAAAACAATCTCGGACGTCGACGTCGCCGAATCGGCGCTCCATTGAGATGTCTCCGTGACCACTGGGGCCAACGCAGACTTTGTCGAGCGGGGAGGTATTCCGGCCAGCGAGTCTGCGATAGCCCTGCTGCCCTTGCTAGTGTCACAGTAATCTTCGCTGCTACTGCTACTACTACTACTGCTGCTGCTGCTGCTTTCGTCGACGGAGTATACGCCCGGTTTCTTCCGCCAATCATCAGCTGTGTGTTCATCAATGTCGTTAACGAGTTCTTCCTCCTCATCGGAGTCGAGGTCCATGCCGGCTTCCCAGGGACATCTAGCCATGCTCCCTTCGAACAAAACGCCGTCGCAATAGAATGAGTCCATCATCTTCACTGCCCGTCGGACCTCCGCCAGAGTGATACGCGTACGCCAGTTGACGTCTAACATACGGAGCAAAAGCTGGTTCGCCGCCCGTGAGATGGGCAGAACGCTAGGCAAGAATGTCGCGGGATCATGCAGATAGGCCTGGAATGTCGGATCTGAAGCCGTGGCAGACTTCCAAGGGTTGCGGCCCGTAGCGAGATTAAGCAAGACGATGCCTAAGGACCATACGTCATTCGCTTGGGGAGAGTAGTAACCATCCGGGGCGAACTCTCCGCCTTGACATTCTGTAATGAAAGGGCAATTAGCATAAAGCTCGCGCAATACGTCGTAAATGGATAAATCGGGATAAGAAGCTAATACATACCGGGACTCATGTGATACACGCTGCCGGTTCTGAATTCGTCACTCATCTTCTCCGTGGTCGCGAGGCCGAAATCAGTGATCGCCACCCTAAGACCACTGTCAAAGCATAGAACGTTCTCCGGTTTCAAATCCCTGTGATAGATGCCCAGGTTATGACAGTATTCCACAGCGTCTAGCAGCTGTAAGAAGATATGCCTGATTAACTCATCATTGCCGAGGTACTTGCAGTTGCGTAAGATCTGCGTGAAGAGATCGTGATCTGGGGCATAGTCGAGAATGATGTAGGTGACGTGATGCTGTTCGATCACCCTGTGGAGTGTAACAACTCCGGGGTGCACCGAGGCAAGTTGGTGCAGTGCGATTTCACGGATGTGGACGTGGCGCTGGCGGGGGCTCGCGTTGGGGGGCGAGATTAGGCATTTTACGGCGTACGACTTTAGGTGGCCCGTCAAAGAGAGCGGGTCAATGTCGATGGCACGGTATACGACGCCGTACCCGCCGACGCCGAGGACCTCGACTAGCTCCAGGGAATGTCCGTCGATGAGAGTACCAAGAGGAGGGTGAACGGGACTCGGGGCGGCGCTGGGATATTTGTTGTTAGACATCTTCACAAGTGGGGCAAAGGGAAGAGGCGCAAATGAAGAAACTGCGGAAAAGAAGTATAAGATGTGATATGGAACGGGAGGATGGAAAACTCGTGAAGAGAACCAGGCCGTTCGACAACAGACAGACCAAAGGGAGGAAGGGATGAGTCGGAAGACAAGGACGCAAAGACAGCAGCCTTATGTATGGCCATACATAACTTAGTGAAGTGCATGATTTGACGGCCCTGATAGGTGAGGCCACCACGAGGTTGATGTCACATACAAACACACTAAGCGCATCCGCCAACGTTGCCGATGATCTAAAAAAGGAATCTGTGAAAGACTGTTTAGAGTTGACACTCACGAGAGCGGTTACACTCCGGAAAGTTAGCTATTCAATGGATTTGTAAACTGAGGGGGACGAGTGATGAAGGACCCGGTGCGAGTTTAAGGTGGAGCGATTGGTTTTCAGCCACGCGGCAGATTCTTTCTCGATGAGGAGGCAATTTTTCTGGAACGTTGAACACGGCTAGGTGGAATCAGGGAACGTCCACGTCGTCTACAAACCTTAGAGTACCAGATGTGATACAGAGTGTGAATCAACTCACGGCAGATGACCTTACGGCAACTCGTGTTCAAAGCCACAATCCCATCCTGTGAAGGATAACAGGACGCCTCCACTGCGGAGATAATCACAGATGCTATGAGTCGCAATTGCGCCTGTGTGAGGAAAAGCGGGCCATGTTCATGAACGTGGTTTCGGCTCCTTTGCGGATTCGTAAGGGAACACAGCCATACAATGAAGTTTACGCGATGCTTAGAATGGAGCAAGAAATTCCTGACAGGTTTTGATTTGATGAGGCATCAACGTGTAGATACCAGATTGGGTTTCCGGCTTTTCAAACATCTACCCGAGGATCCGGAAGGGTTAGACGTCAGATACTGCAGGTCAGTTCCCTAGATGTGCAACAAAGAGAGCTCGGAGAGCATCGGGAGACACCATCAAACATTGACGCCAGGGCTTCAATCTAGCCCATCCGAGTGCGATCAAGAGCGGACCTATGCTCAGGCCGAAACTTCCGAAAAGCATGAGGCGGAACATCACGTGAGAAATTCGACACGAGGTAAATGTCACGTGATCACTTTCCAATTTAAGTCACAATGTGTTCAACGACGAACATCGATTTCTTTAGCGCCAAACTTTCTTCGTCCGTCACTCGTCTTTGCCGCCTTTGCGCTCAACATTCCTTTGTCTCCCACTTTGTTCCTTGTTGGTTCTAACCATAACCTACGCAATGCCACCTGTCCTCCGTTCTTTCGCCATTTTTCAGGATACACCTTCTACCCGGGCCGAGGAAGCACCCGCACCAAAGCAGCCAAAATTGGCGCTGTCGCTGAAGAAAGTGACACGTTCTTCCTCATCGAAATCGGAGAATTTTGTTTCTCTTGACAGCGCCCCGATCACAACACTGGATAAGGAGAACTTTCATCCGGTGACAGGCGAGCGTGCGGGCCTTGACGCTGCGGATAAGAAGCGAAAGGACGGATCCAATGTATTGGTGACTAAGGTACATAATCCGCCTCGACCACTGGCGGTGAAGAAGCACAAGAAGGAGTTGAGCATCGTGCTCAGGGATGAAGGTTCACCTACCAAGAAGCGTAAAGCTTCCGCGCCTTCTGAGCGCACCGCTGCGGTTGGCACCAACTTAAAGGTGGCAAAGGCAAAGGCAGGGATTACGACAAAGGAGGTCAAGGTGATAACGAAACCCAGAAAATCAACCACCACGAAGAGAACGACGACACGTCCCCGTACTCTGTCCACACTGCCTAAAGTTGCGGAAGAAGAGGCCGTTGGCGACGAGCTCAAGGGTGGACGGGGAGAAGCGAAGGCAAAGAAACCCGTTCAATCGCGGTTGTCACAGGCGGATATCGATTCCCGTTGTTACGAGTTAACCGTGAAACCCCTTGCCGACGTTTCCCAAGCGTATGAAGATATATTTCAGGACATCAATACTCGAGAGGACAAGCCCAAGTATCAATCAATGAAGGTGACGAACGACGTTTTGCATGATCCGTACTGGCTTATTGACTACTTTGAAAGGAAACTTCCGCCGAACCAGAATTACGAGATTTCTATGCTCCACCCATCCCAAGTTCGACTAGTTTGCAGCTCGGCTCATCTCGCAAGTCACCGTTTGAAGAACCGACAGGCTCAAGCAAAACGTTTACGACCCCGGAAAGGAAAGCAATCTATGCTGCGTTTACGTTCTCCTCCCCTTCTCCGTCAGGCGAAAGGTTTAGCAAAACAACGCGTGCGGGAAGTATCCCTCGCCTAGAACTTGCATAAAAGGCCATTGTGGTCCTATGACCTGGAACATAACACACGTGCCGAAAGCATGTTTTCACCTCCGTCATACGAATTGATATCGTTCCTAAAGTCCTGCGAATCCCCGCGCGATGCCGTACCAACATTTATGTCTCACTTCAA
>WION01000443.1:0-43456 GCA_015039365.1 Amanita rubescens
ACAAAAGACGGCGGAGAGCTTTAATCTCGGTTCAAGCCCAGCACTTTCAAGCTTGCCACGGAACCTGCAACAACAGAGGTGTCAGATCTCATACTACTACGGAAGATGGAGAGCCTATGGAAATGGATAGCGATGGCGAAAAAGGTCCGGCGGAGGGGGGTTCGGTCGACGATATTGATGGAGTACCAGTGGACAACATTGATGGCGAACCAGTCGACGATGACGTGGACGGTATCCCGATCAACGAGGATGTTGACGGGGAACCTATCGATGACATAGATGGTATCCCCGTTGATGATATTGACGGGGTACCAATGGACGACTCGTAGCATAGGGGATTTTTCTGTACTAGTAACGTTCTCATGGGAATAATGGTGGTTTATTGTCATTAATTTTCATAAGACATATATCCTAAGCATTCATTACTGTTTCGGGTGCATAAATGTTGTGCATTGTCCGTCCGTCTTATCCAAGATACTTTTTATTTCCGACGCTGCGAACGGCCTAAGTTCGACGCCATTTCTAAAATGGCTTCTTTTGCGGCTTCAATGTTAGACTCGGTTCCTGGAGATAATACATGAGTAGTTGAACACTATCATTCGTAAATTGAACACACCGATGATGGCAATCGTGGTATCTTCCTTGCTAACAATAATGTCAGCACCTGTCTCGTTACGAAGCCGGGCGACATTTGAGCCCTTTACCCCCACTATGCGAGGGAAAAGGCTGCGATCAGGTAAGGTGAGGAAACCGACGTGCGACATAGCCTGAGCGTGTTCCAATGCCTCTTCTATCGAGGCTTTCGCGCGTTCGAGGGCCGCTGGATCATGCGTTTTGAGCGTCCAGGTTGCATCGCCTTCTTCCGCGTCTTGGTAATTTGGGATAACCTCCCATTGTGGTTCAGTGACTGCCGCTTCCGCGGTGTCGTCAATGCGTGCGGTGGGAACGGCGCTGGAGGGCTTTACTGGCACCCCTGGCTTGCTTGGCTGCGCCGATTGCTCGACATGAACTCCAAAGGACCGCATATTCCGAAAGAATGCACCCTGCTGGTTGATTGCATGGTGGTATTTTAGAGGCACGGTGACATTATCCGTGATCTCCGCAGCAGTGGATCTCACTTGACCCTGGACGACATCAGCCGGAAAAGTGAACACACTGTGATAGAACTCACTTTAAGGAGATCAATGGCTGCCTTGCAAGCGGCAGGGGATCCTGTTACTTTTACGATGTCAGCAGGATCGACATCGCCAAACTCTACTGAGTTCTGAGCTTCTCCAACTTGGTGGTACGATCGAGATCCTGGGAATTGAACCTGCGCCCCCGTGTTCGACTGAATTTCATTGAGATTCTGGCCACCGCGACCAATTAGCGCGCGGTGTTGTGAAGCAGGGATAGTGACAGCCAAAACAACACGATCGCGCAATGATGCAACGATCTTCTCCAGTTCTTTTTGCAACTTATCTACCAGTAGTGGTTCGCCCCGAAGCTTAACTTCGTCTGATGGTTCATCTTGGCGGGGACTGGGAACAAGTCAGCGCCTGGCTACTACTCCCAAAATATCACTTACAATCGAATAAGACCACCTTGTTGCTTTGAGTCAGTGGGCCCACCGCAACTGGTAATAAGTTCGCGGAGTCCATGTCCTCCAGCACCAATAATTGTGCGATGGTACTTGTTCTCAATGAAAAGAACGACAGTAGTTTCTTCCTTGACTTGTTCTGCAATGGCAAGGATAGTCGCTTTAGCTGCAGCGATAGCATCCTTGGTGCCGCGAACGGTCACGCTGGCCACTTCGCCACGCTGGCCGTCTTTATCGACATCGATCTGGGCCCCTGTATTGTCCTTAATTTCATTGATAGAAGCGCCGCTCTTGCCCAGAACCCGGGCAACAGATCGTTTGGGTATAGTAAATTTGAGGACGTGGTTACAGTCTTTTTCGAATTCATAAGCCTGATCGAACGGTCTCAAAGGATTGAAAGTCTATCAAAAGGGAAGAACATACCTCAATCAACTCCGATTTCGCACTTGCAACACCTTTCTTGCCGCCCTTGACTAGAACCTCGTCAGACTTGAGCTGTTCACGGGTCTTGCCATCAGCACCCTCAGAAGATCGAGGGAAAGTAATCTTGACGCCATATTTTTCCTCCAGCCTAATGACATATTTCCCGCTCTGTCCAATGAGAGAGGCGTGGTATTCATGTGGAATTTTGAGAATCTCTGACGTCTCGTCGCTCTTGAAGTCTCAGTCAGTCACGGAAAAAGTAAAAATCGATGAACAAATTCACAAGCCTCTCAACCTGCGCTTGGATCCGTTTCTTGGCTTCTTCGACATTCTCCTTACGACCTGTGATCTAGCAATAGATAATAAGAGGTGATCTAATATTAAGGTTGTAAGCGATGTACCTTGATCTTCGACTTTTGAAGGATGGCTTTCTTCTTTCTACCACTTTCCTTCTCTTTCTCCTCAACCTCATCGAAGAAGTCGACCTTCACACCAAGTTGCTCACGAAGCTTGTTGACGCCAACCCCATGGGCACCGACCACACGTCCTACATACTCCTTTTCAATCTCGAACTCGGTTACCTTGTTTCACCGTCAAAAACAAATGCTGAGATGTTGCTAAGATATCCACATACGTAGCTGCTGACAATTTCATCGTTTTTGGCATCTTCAACAATTTTGAGGATTTCTTTGACCACTCTATTGACGTCCTCGGTGATGCCGCGTACAAGGATGACATCCTCAGTGTCTGGACTGCCTGCATCAGCGCCAACCTTGATGGAAAGAGTCTTGTCTTCTCCAATAATGCTGTCGAACGACAATGATTCAACCGTTTTCAGTTTGTGAAACTTGGCGCTTACGCATTAAGGGTTGTACCACCAGGGCCAAGAACAGCTTCGTGCCAGCGCTTCTCGACAGTGACGAATTCGCTACTAACATCTGCAGCATCTTTCGCCATCTTCAAAAACTCGCTCTTCACATCGTCAAGATGCTTCTTCTTGTCGTCCGGAGAAGGCGAGGCTGAGGCTGATTGAGGATCATAAACCAGAAGTACTGTAGACTGCTCGGCAGCCTCAGAGGGGAAAAGAATGAGAACATTGTGCGTATCGTGAAATTGCTTGATCCTTGCACCGATTAGTGGTGTCTGTATCAATATAAAACAATAACTCACTTCTTGGCATTCTTGCCTGTGATAACGCGGTGAAGGAGCCAGTCGATCGAGACCTCTTGGGTTGCGCCATTGAGTTTACCAAGCATTCCAGAAATCTCGCGAATCGTTGCATCAACGGCCGGCTTGTCTCCGATGAGAACAATGTTGAGACCTTGTACCTTGTCAAGAGAGGTATGTGACGGGAAGTGAACTGATACGCCAGGATTGGAGATTTCCAGCGCTTTTGCGTAGTGAATTCGAGCCATATATGTCAAAAGCTGTTGCGACGTGGCAGGCGGCCCCTGGAGGGGGAACTCGTGAATGTATTTCGAGTTAGCCTGTTCCATTACTGCAGAAAGACCGCCGGGCAAGTCTCCAGGTTGTCCCCATACCATGATTTCCTCGCTTGGTTCGTCAAACCGAGGAACGATAATTGCACATTTACTCTTGGCCATGATCTCTTCTGTTGCCTTGCCCGCAAGGAGACGATGCTGGCGCTTGGGGATCGTCAACTTGACAGAGGTAAGAATACCTTTAAATCCTTCAACAGTAGCCTTGATCGCCTCGATAACACGGCCAACAGCATCACGATCACCATGGACAGTGACTTCGCGAGTTACTTCATTGAGACCGAGCTGAACTTCAGTTCCTTGAGCAGCAGCGACGAAGTTGGCTCTGCGGACGCGGACAAACGGCAATACGTGAGCAGGGATATCCCGGATGCGTTGGGTCACTATGGAAGTCTTGGACGTGATAATCTCGGTCAAGAGAGCCTGTGCTTCCAAAACAAGGGGCTGGGGCCCACTAAGAGTAATTGGGACCGTGGGCTCTTCCTCAGCGCCGTCCTCTAATGGAGTTGCCGTACCGGAGGCGGAACCGTTAGCATGACCATTACCATTGGGAGTGAGAGTTTCCTTCTTGGGGATATCGACCTTGACGTTTGTTTGATCGCGAATTTGCTTCAACGTCGCACCTACGTCAAAAAAGTTTTTTTTAAGTGCGCAACCCACTCAGTAAACAAGGACACACCTCTCGGTCCGATAATGGAAGAAATTGTCGAGGCCGGGGCTTGAAGGACGATCTTGATCTAAGAATGGTTCAATTAAAGACACAGAATAAAATGACGGCATGACATACCACCGGACTTAAAAGAGTGAGGAGGCTTCGTTTAGCCTTCTCGAGCTCTTTCTTGGACTCTGCCCTTAGGTGGAACGTAGTCTGGTGGTTCTTCTGATTACCGGAGGCGTCCAATTTGACCTTGAATTTTGACATAACTTGCTTCATGACCTCGCCGAGAGTTACTGCCTTGCCATCCCTACCAGCGTTCGACAAGTCGATCGCCGAAAGAGTGAAAGAATCGGCATGGAGATTCTGTTTAACGACAGTGGGTTTGATACGGGGACCTGACGATGCACCCCAGGCTGGCTGCGGAGGCCGCGTAGTTGCAGCGGAGGGTGCCAAGGAAGGGAAAGCGACGTCATCTAACTCGACAGGCGGAGATTGCTTGCGCTCGGCAGGCCCAGCAGCCTCAGGAAGAGAGGGGAACGGGTCAGGTGCCCCTTCGAGTTCATGTTTCCTCTATACATGATGATCACATGGAAGTTAGGGAAAAAAACGCGAACGCGACACACTTGAAGATCAGCAGCAGAGGCCATAGCCGACTATCAAAAATACGAAAGGGCCGAAGAATAATTAACCTTTGACGGAAGAAAACCTAGTCAACGAGTCGAAGTAAAGTACGACCCGTTTTTTGAAGAAGAGGGATGATGGTTGCAGTTGGTAAAGTTGCAATGCCGAAATAGAGTACGCGTGGGACTTTTGCCCGAGCCACCGACGTGGCATCAATATCTCAAACCACATTTTGCGCTACAACTACCGCAGCCAAGTGCATTCGGAACGGCACAGCAATCGCTGGACGTTCGTGCTTCATGGGCTGGATTTACGCAGCCGAGGCCTGGCTGTGTCGCTGACTAAGCAGCTGACCTCCGTGGCCACGTGGAATATTTCTTCTAATCCATTGCGATGCAAAGCGGCGACGTGTTCGTTCTGCATCGACTTCCATGCGCTACCATGCGTTGCACTTAACCCTGATTCTCTTGGGCCCATGGCTAACTCTTGCTACCAAGCAATCCCTTCTTTCGGACACCCTTACAAGAAAAGGCCAGGACGTGGCGTGTGGACACCCGGGTGTACGTTGCAGCTTAGTCACATATTCAAAATTCTGAAGTTCTTGCAGCAGCTGAAAGGTCCCATAGAGACGACTTTGTGCGATTATGAATCAGTGGAAAATGTCAATGAAGGGCTTTATAGCAACTTGGCCCAACTTGTCCGCTTACCCTTCTTTAAATATTTTCGAGTAAGTCTTCTCCTCGTCCTCGATGAAGCTTCTTATTTCTGTACCAGTTAGACCTCTACCGCGAGTGCCCATTCTGGCCAGACGATGGTTCATGCAATAATATTGGTTGTGCCATCACCACTGTAGATGAGGTATGTTGTCCCGCAGTGTCACTTATTTATCTAACTAGACCCAAGAGCAATATACCTGTGCAATGGAGAGCATCGACGCTGAGCAAGGTGGACGAAAATACCACGTCAGACAAAGTGAGTCGAGTCCACCGTCGTTTCCAGCAGTAGCTGACTGTCACGCAGTTGCATCGGCTACCTGGGTGTTATTATCGTGACTCTGATTTCTGTTTCCTAGATGATCAGACTGGTTAGTGGCCAAAGTATTATGTCGTTAAGTTAATTAATCTGCTTTCAGAGGGTGACTATTATGATCTAACACTTATTCCTGAACGATACACGGGTTATACTGGACCACATGCACACCGGATATGGCGGGCGATATACGAAGAAAATTGCTTTGGTTTAGTTGAATATAATTTGATGGCGGCGAAGTCTCCGTCACCAGTGTCACTTCCGAGCACCCTTTCGGAAGTTGTGCTTGGCGATGAGAAAAGACACGATACCCACTGCTTGGAAAAGCGAGTATACTACAAGGTTATATCAGGTACTTTGGTTCAGTTTACTGGGTGTAGGCTACGTGCTAATCGCGACTAGGGCTACACGCATCTATATCAACGCACATATGCAAGGAATATTTAGACCAATCTACAGGGGAATGGGTTTGTCTCTCGATATATATTCCAATCATCTCACTGACATTTTGCAGGGCCCTAATCTACAATGTTTCATTAATCGCGTCGCTTCTCATCCTGAGAGATTGCAGTACATCTATTTTAATACTGTCTTAATGCTACGTGCCGTAGAAAGGCTCCGCCCTTATTTATCGGCGTATGATTACTGTTCAAATGGTAATCACGAAGATGATGAGGTGACATTAGAAAAGTTGTCGACCATTCTTAACATCGCCCATGAGGTTGGACGATTTGACGAGACGGTCCTATTCCGTGGTGAAAATGCCAACGTAAGTCTGGATCCTGATCCACTCTGAGCAAACCAACATGTCACATTTTCCAGATTCTGAAGGAAGAGTTCAAGGCCCATTTCCGCAACGTGTCCCATATCATGGATTGTGTTGGCTGTGACAAATGCCGGCTGTGGGGAAAGGTTCAAATCACTGGTCTAGCTACGGCGATGAAAGTTCTATTTGAAATGGATGATAAGGCTCTTGAGTGAGTACATCTCCTACTGATTCGCTTCGGTGATTTGATAGTGTAGTCCTCGAGCCAATTCTAATCTACTGCAACGGTCGGAGATTGTCGCACTTTTCAATACATTATTCCGCTTCAGCGAAAGTCTCGAAAGCGTCAATGACTTTCGTCGTATGTGGTCTGAGGCTAGCGTGGAAGAGTCCAAAAAGCTAGTTGAAGATGCTGAGAAGTCGGCGGGATATCAGGTAAGACGATACGCTATGCGAGAGTACGCAGAGGCTGATTCGGTTCAACAGGCAGAGATTGCTGCAGGAGCACCGAATGCGAAACTGAAAAGCCGATTCGACTTCATTCTGCAGAAATGTCGACAGAGTACGAAGATGTGTATCGAGCTTGTGATGAATGTGGTTGAGCGCGGTGCAAGTGTACTATCTTCGGCTTTCGGCCCTTCGGCACAGGCGAGGCCCGAGTTATAATATTAGTTATAATGTAATATTGCTTACGCGTTTCACCTGTCACATCCGAAACTGGCAACAGCTGCCCACTGTGGGATTAAACCTGCACTCGTTCCCCTCCATGATTTAGCTGCAGCATGATCATTCTTGACGAGGAGGATCATGTAAAGTTTGACGCTCTCGTCGCTGGCTCGACCGTTCGTTACCCAGACAAAGCCGTCGGACGCTCTTTATCCTCTCTGCCCGACTACGAGTCCTCGGAAGCACAGCATAGGCTCATCATCAGAAACCTTCAGTCTTCATCAAAGAAAACGAGGAATGCCAGAATTCTGAAGGCAACCTTCTATGCCCTAGCCATTTACGTTGCACTTTCGGCTGTCATTGTGCTTCCGGTGGTTTTGGTAGTTACCTTCCTATGCTTGTTGACAGTTCCCTTCTGACGTTTTGTCAATATAAGAAACGGAGAAGCTCTGAAGCAAGCAACTCGAGAGCGCCGAGCTCAGCCAACATATGGATTGAGGGCAACTCGCCTCCAGCCAATTTTATAGACGCGGCCGTTATACCCTTCTCCTCATCAAATTTCGATTGCGATGAATGGCAGCAACTCATTAATGGTTCTCCGGCGTTACAAGCATCGTTAGCGCTGCTCTCATATTGTTACTTGCCAATGCCTTAACGCACTTCCCCACAGATACCCAACGTATTTTCCTTCGACTAGTCCCATCGCGATCCGTTCCAATATATCCTCTATCGACTATCAGGTGACAAACGGTGTGGGAGGGAGTTTGACTGTTGGGATAAACTCGGACCATAAGGCAACAGAAATTGTCGTCCAACTGCAAGCAAACGCTTCCGATTATACTCTCCTTCAGCAAACAAACATCTGTGTCTGCCAGCAGGATCCAAACAGAGGAATGACAATTTATGTTCGTATATATATCACTACCGTAGCACCTCCGAGACTGAAAGTACACGACAGGCCCCTGGGAATCTATCAGAATTTCAATATCTCAATTTCAATATCCAACTTCTATTCCCTTGGAAATCCTCACCATACGTTGTGCCAGGGTTTATAACTTACCTACCCCAATTCTCACAACAGTTTGCTCACCTTTCAAAACACGTCACCTTTAACAAAGTTTCCATCTTTGGTACTATGAACGAAATCGAGTGCCAGGTAAGGCCCATTGCTTTATCGACGAAATACGTCGTTCACGTGGGCATAAGTCCATGAAAGCCCCTATCATAGGCATCCAGAACATACGTTCTTCAATAACAGGCACATTCCATGTATCTGAATCGCTCATTTTGGATACCATAGACGGGTGAGTCAACCAACTACCTACTTTTACGGCAACAATCTTATTATCATTTCTCAGCCCTATCACTTCTAATATATCATTCGCATCTATTATGGCAACCCCTACTCTCATTTTAGATACTGGCAACGGGTACGAACTTCGATTTGCCGCGCATGCAAACAAAGCTGATGAGATGATTTAGCGCGATAAATGCGGCAGTATCATTATCCAGCTCCAACAATGACGCAAAATCACCGAGTCCGATTTTCAATAGTCGTGTGAAAACCTTCTCTGCACCTATCAATCTTTCGTTCGATGCACCAACAGGACTACCTCTTAGATTATATGTGGCAAATAATGGGGCGCCGACCAACATCTCACTGCAATCGTCATACCGAGGCGGGTTCGATCTGCAGACGAAGCTGGCGCCCGCCTCTGTCAATGGCCCTTCACAACCTGTGATCGCGTTTGACACGCAATCATACGAGAGGATGTGTGGCTGCATCGGAGATTGTCCTCCACCTCCGGCAACTGCACCTTCGAATGGACAAATCGTAGTCGTCTCTGCTCTCGGTCCAATTTCGTTGAGTATAGTGTCATGACTAAAGGGATTGTTACCGTGTACAAGTAGATTAGTTACTTCGCTATTTAATTTGTATTGCTATATGTGATATCAGTTCGAACAACGTCAATATTGTTGCAATATAATGCGGTGATTGCCATTGAAAACACCAATCCACGTTTGTACCGGCCCAACTATACTCCCTGACACTTGTGTAACATATCAGGAAGAGACCGATTCTCGCCGCTCCGTTCGGCCATCGACGATGGCGTGATTGTTCACAATTATTCGTGCTATAGAAAATGTGACCGTCGAGATGCCCCCTCAGCATCTACTATATCCTGAGATATGGCCAATACTCCTCACGGTGGTGTCCTGAAGGTACGTTTCGATCACCCTAACGTTCTTCGTCCACCGACGGTACATTCTCAGGATCTCGTCGCTCGAGATGCGGCCCTATCTGTCCAGCTCAGAGAAGAGGCAGTGAATCTACCCGATATCTTCCTTACCGAGGTTAGCTTTCTGAAAGCGGCCCTCGAGAAGTATTTGATGTATCCACCCTAGCGCCAACTATGCGATCTTGAACTCATTCTGAACGGAGGCTTCAGCCCTCTGGAAGGCTTCATGAATGAAAAAGACTACGCCAGGTAAAACCCATCTATCATGATTTTTAGCCAGTACATGAACCACGTTTGATCTCAGTGTGATTGAATCATTGCGCCTATCAGACGGTGTATTGTTTCCTATGCCCGTCACCCTGGACGTATCTCGCAAAGATGTAGACCGCCTTTCGCTAACGCCCGGATTGCGCGTTGTCATACGGGACCCTCGGGATGACGAAGCTCTAGCAATTTTGACTGGTTCGTACACGAATGCTTTATTTAGTCAATCCATCAACTCATGTTCTGTGCAGTGGAAGATATATATGCTCCTGACCAAGTCAGAGAGGCAATTCGAGTCTTTGGAGCAGATGATCCAGCTCACCCATCTGTTGCGTACCTGCGTAACCGAGTCAAGGAGTTGTATCTAGGTGGAAAAGTCCAGGCTATCCATGCGCCTACTCATTTTGACTATGTTGCATTGCGTTGTAAGTGCATTGAGTCGAACCGGCGCCCATCCATGTTAAATCACATTGTAGACACGCCGGCACAATTGCGGGCACACTTTCAAAAGCTTTCATGGCGCAGGGTGGTGGCATTCCAGACACGAAATCCTATGCATAGAGCGCACAGAGAATTGACAGTCCGAGCTGCTCGTCTGCGACAGGCGGTTAGCCCATCTATTTATTCACGTCCACATTATTAATTAACACATTTGCTACACAGAACGTGTTGATCCATCCGGTTGTTGGGCTCACAAAACCTGGCGATGTGGATCATTATACCCGTGTACGTGTATACGAAGCAATTATGGCGAGATACCCCAACGGGCTTGGACATCTTGCATTATTACCATTGGCCATGAGAATGGCGGGACCTCGCGAGGCTGTTTGGCATGCTATCATTCGTAAAAACTATGGTGCTACACATTTTATTGTCGGGAGGGACCACGCTGGTCCAGGGAAGAACTCCCATGGAAAAGATTTCTATGGGCCGTATGACGCTCAAGACCTCGTTAACAAATATAGCAACGAGTTGCAAATAGAGATGGTACCTTTCCAGCAGATGACATACTTACCTTCGACGGATGAATATCAGCCAGTCGATAAGGTTCCCAAGGGAGTTCAGACCCTTGATATTTCCGGAACAGAGCTGAGAAGGCGATTGAGGACAGGTGCCCCGATACCTGACTGGTTCAGCTACGAGTAAGTCACTTTACTTTGAACATCATATCCCGAAAATTCATGTATGCGGTTTAGTGCTGTTGTAAAAGTTCTTCGCGAGAGCTATCCACCGCGGAACAAACAAGGTTTTGTCCTGTTCATAACTGGCTTCTATGAATCTGGAAAGAACGCAATTGCGAGGGCTCTCCAGACAAGGCTGAACGAGCAGGGTGGCCGCAGTGTATCACTATTACTTGGAGAGACGTTGGGGCAGGCGTCGTCCTCAGGTACATTCTTACTCCACGTACGGTCGGTCTACCTTCTCATGTCATCGTAGAGCAGGGCTTTAGCGCAGAAGAAAGGAGGGATAACACGCAGCAGATTGCATTTGTCGCAGCGGAGCTTGCCCGGGCTGGGGCGGCTGTCATTACAGCACTAGTCGCCCCCTCAGAGACCTCGCGTATTCTAGCAAGGGACACAGTAATACACAATGGCGGCGCTGGGGGGAACTTTTTCTTGATCCATGTAGCGACACCTCTAGAGGAGTGCGAGAAAAGGGACAGAAGACAAGTCTATGCCAGAGCGAGGCGGGGAGAAATCAAAGGTATCGTCGGGGTGGATGAAGTCTATGATGCACCCGAACGAGCAGACCTGACCGTGGATGCATCAATGCAAGGGATACCAGAGATTGTACATAGTGAGCGCATCTGTGTCATTCCCTCTTGCTCATTCTAATCGTCGGTTCAGATATAATGCTGTTACTAGAGTCAAACTCACTTTTGTAATACCGCTGTATTAAACAGGAAAGGCAATTCCTTTTCTAATC
Organism: Amanita rubescens; assembly: GCA_015039365.1. Taxonomy (NCBI): domain Eukaryota; kingdom Fungi; phylum Basidiomycota; class Agaricomycetes; order Agaricales; family Amanitaceae; genus Amanita; species Amanita rubescens. The sequence goes on from WION01000443.1 coordinate 11,672, forward strand.
TATTGACGTCACCTTGTTAGCCGCGATATAAAGCCTGTTCTGTTGTACATCCTCGTCCTTCGTCTCTCTCTCCCATATCATCACTATCCTTTGCGTTACACATTCTTTTATCATGCCTTCTATTCACATCAGACTATCTTTTCTCCTGCTGATGCACGTTTTTGTCTCTGCAACTCCCATCGCTATCCGCCAGGCGAGTGTTTCTTGCTTAAACCAGGAGAACTATTTTTGAAGCGCCTCCCAGGCTGCTCATAACCAGGGCTTTTCCATGATCGCTGCACGCCGCATATACCCTGGCGATCCAGCCAACCATCACGGTCAAGCCTCGACGTTGAATGTACACCACAGCGCTCTGCGCACACGAAGTGACATAGTCAACTCGTCTGGATCGGACGGCAATTTCGCCGGTAAAGTAGTAATCGCGCAACCAGACGGTGGCAATGATCCTCAGGGACAAGACATTGCACAAGCTGGTTCAAGTTCTGGCTCTGGCTCCTCTTCTGCGCGAGTGGGAGCCCCATCTACCGGACAAACCTATACAGGCACTGTCTCTGGCGTTACCCCGATTCAGGGAACCGGCAATGATACAGGTCGCACCGCCGGGCAGGTCACTGTAGGCAATGACGTAGCAGTTACCGTTATCCTCGGTGGCGGGACTTCTGAACCGACGAATCCGAGTGGATCTCAGGGCGACAACGCTAACAACGGATCAAAATCTGGCGATGCGTCGACTGGAAGTACTAATGGGTCTACGAATCCAAACGGCGGAGCTCAAGGGAACAACGGCCAAGGTAGCGGAGAGTCTGCCAATACTGGTGCGAATTCATCTGACGCCTCGAGCACTGGAAGCAACGATGGCGGCAGTGGCTCGCCCTCGCCAAGCGGTTCACAACCTCAAAGTGCACAGCCCGCTTCGAGCACCGAAAACAACAATGGAAGTGGCGGTTCTGCCCCGCACGACACACAACCACAGCAGGCTCCGGACAATGGAGGCAGTGGCTCGCCGAACGGTGCACAACCTCAAAACACACAACCCGCCCCAGAAACCGGAAACAACAATCAAGGTAGTGGTCCTTCTCCGCCGAGCGGCTCACAACCAGCGGACATTGGAAATAGCGCAAATGGAACAGGAAATCCCAGCAATCCCGGCAACGGGAGCGGTGCACCGACAGGAGGAAATGGCTCCACGGCTGATGGCGCTCCTGATGGTCAGGACAATCCTAATAGTATGGCTGGAGGGGGGGGTAATGATGGTGGTCATCTACTCAACTTGGTTGTGGATGCAGGTGATGGGCCGGATAGCACACATGGGAAAGTTGTTGGTGATCAGTAGTTTGTTTTTCCTTCGGCACTCGTACAATGCAACTACTATTTGATTTTATCGAAATAAATAAATAAGCACAAAGTGTCACATAGACGCGCCTAACATGGCGACGTATGTGTGTGTCCTTCCTGTTGGTAGGAGTCCTCGCAAGACTACAATCCTTTTCTTACTCATATATCCAGATCTCTTGGATGGTCTTACCACCCACGTCGACCACAGTGCCAATTTCCTTCGCCTGCCACATCCCAGAACTGGTGCGTTCCAAACACACTTACCTACCAGTTTCTTAACGACACCCGAAGGAATTCCATCGCTATTTCTACCTGTCAAGGGACCGAAGGACACTGCGGGTGATGTAAGCGTAATATTGGAAGTACAAGCTGTTACGCCAGCGGAAACTCGGTCCTGGTTTTTAGATAATGAGGTTGTTTCTGGTGAGCGTATGGTGGTCGTGTATGCCTAATTTCTAACACCTGTCAGATGGCAGGCTTTTGCTAATGTCACCGATTGATCCAACCTTCTTGTTATTCCCGATATTGCAGGCTACTAATCCAGTAAGTTTGTTTCTATGTCATGGATGCCTTACGCATATCCTTGCCTAGCCTGAAGATGGGTACGAACATCATTTTCGACCAGCCGATGATATTTTTGAGGATGCTTCTCTCAAGATTGAAGAACGTTGTGGTAGACATGACGACACATCTTATGACGTTAATGCACAAGATATTCTCCAACTTGCTTCATTGCCTTGCATTAAAGACGCTCTCAGACGCGTGTGTGATATGAAAGGTGAATTGGTCCCAGATTAGCTGTCAGGTCCTTTTTTGACACCTACAGAAATTACATCAAAGATAGAAGTGTACAGATTTAGCGAGAGCAAAGCCCTCGAATACCTACGGAAGAAAGTTGCCTATTTATCCTCTCCAAGCACTGTAGAGGGATCAAAAACTCTTCTTCGCAATTTGGCAAAGGATGGATTGTTCGACGATGGCAAAGAAAAGCTGCTCGAAGGCACGTTGCGTCGGTGTGCATTGCGATGACTATTGAGACTTTACACTAGTTGCCCGGATCCGGGCCGCCTGCGAAACCTTGAGCCAATACTTGCCGAAGAGTCTCGGTGGTGCGTTAGAAGCCTCCTACGAGTGAGTCTCCTTTATCCTGTTTGTCTCTTTAGCTTAGTTCCTGTCAGCTTCGGTGACCTAGAAAAGCATCTAAAAAACCTGCGTGATGAAGTCATTGCACCTGGGAATCCAAAGCCAAAACGAGAATCAACCAGTGCAGCAATGCAGCATGAAGACAAGAAGAGGAAAAATAAAGCCTCGCAAGGCGTCGAAAAGCTGAAAAAGATGAATGTCAATGGAATGGCAAAGTTGTCGAGTTATTTCAAGAAAGCCTGAGCGCTGAGCATTGTTTCTGTATTTACAGAAATGTACCTCCATTGTGCGCATATATACCTTTTCCCAATTTGCAGGTCTGAATTATTTAAGACTCCGCCTCTCTACTTTGCTTCAATCGCATCGCCCATCCTCTCTTCTTGATTTGTTCCTCATCCCGCCGAACTTTTACTTGGAGGCAATCATTTCACATGAAGGTATACACTGAAAAAGCTACGCAAACAGACCTTTCTGCAGTCCGTTCAAGGCCGTCCGATGTGCTTGAACAAGATATCTCCACCGGCGGGAATGCTGGCGATATTCTAGCTCGTCAAAATAGCGCATATATCGACTCGGAAAAGCATCTGCCCGATGCGTCCTCTGGGAGAGATCCTTCTACGCGTTCTATTTCGGCCCGTAAACGATACGCCGAGTTACCTTTCAATCGCCCTGTCGATTTCAGATCTTCTGCGAAGCGCACGGTTTCTCTTCCAGAAGAATACACAGATAATATGAACCCCGAGGAATCCCAGCGTGTCGTTTCAATGCCAGAACGATCGAAACCTTCGAGCCCAGGTGCTTCGGATAGCTTTTCATCCTTGGATACTAGTACCCTCTCCATGGAGTCCACTACACATAGCTTCTCAAAGCCGTCGATGCTCCATAGTCATCCGCGTCCACACTCGGACCTACCATGCACACCATCACCTCCCTCGTCTCCTGAATCAATTATGATAATCGGCAATAATTCTCACGTGCCGCGAACTCTACTTCGACCGAAATGTGCATATAACCAAGAATACAATGAAAATAGTGGTATTTTTTTCCTCCTAGCCGCTAATGATCGTTTAATTTGTCTATGAGGCTGGATCTCCTGGGCGAATTCTCCACCGAGACCAATTCCTGCGTTGCATGGCCCGTTATCATTGCCCTACGCTCGTTGCCCTTCGTAAGTGCGTACTAGCGCCAGACATTCTCCATTTGACTTCTTACTAGAGGCGCGGAAGGAACGATCATAGAGGGTGAGGACCTGTCGAACATGATCTGGGGGCTCAATATCGAAGATAATCAGCCTCGAAGCCACGGGCAAGTTGGCTCGCATCCGAAAAATCAGACAATTCCACCTAGGTTGCAAACTAGCCCCAAACTAAGTGGTCCAATTTTGCCAAATCATGGACCAATCGATTTGTCGCAGCTTACCGTTACTCGCGAACACGCACGCGAGAGCATACAAGGGAAGCAGTCTTCCATTGCCATTCAGCGTAAAGGTCTTGCATATGATCGAATATTACATACTAAAGCCGGACATTCAAAAGTACATGAACCGGGAATCCAAGACTGGAATAGAGGCTTGGGCCTGAATTGGCAAGATACAATCGAACTACGCCCTCCAAAGCATAAATTTTCTCGTCAAGATAGCGAACAGAGCACTTTGAAACCGTCGGCAGCGCCTTTTATACCTTCTGGCTCACCTTCCCCACACCTCTTGCCACGGATTGTCGTTGAGCCGCGGTTTTCTGATTTCGTGCAAAATACTAGGTGGCCGACGGTCCTTGACCAAACGAGAAGTGCAGAATCATATTTGTCAACACCGCCTGATCCATCTTCCCCATACTGGTCTCCGTACATATATACGCCACCCCCCTTGGACACGGTGTCTCCCCAGATTGCTTATGAGCCGCCAAATGACAAGCAAATATTATCATCTTTTGGAACCAAAAACTGCATACAAGACATCAACAATTGGATTACTGAAAAACTCCGGCCAGGCGAACGACGCGCTGTAAAACCAGATTGTAATTCACCAGTCACGATGGCCTCGCCATCTGCGGGACTGGCTAGTCGAGACGATTTCAGCGAGTCTAGAAATTTAGCTGTGAGCCTTACTCCCGAGCTACCGGCACCAACCGTAAACAAAATTCTACTACAAAACAATGGTCAGGGAATCACCACTTCTCCAGAAAGACGCTTTCGAGGCATTTCGCAACAGCCCCGGTCTATCCCTCTAGCTCGTCTTATCCAGCGGCGATTATCATCTGTAGCGGAGGAGGATGTAAACGCCCTCATGGACGATGCGACGATTCCTCCAGTATGCTCCTCTAGGACGGCCGTGCGCGCGGTCTCAGATCCTTGGAATTCCGACCAGACGAAGGCTGCCCATCAAGCTATCCGAGAGGCGCCGAGCCCTGATTCGAAGGATTTCAACCCTCAGACATGCAAATCGCCGAATCACGAGGCAATGACGGACGTGGTGACCGAAACTGGTTTGAACCACAAGTTGAAGGCAATAGTAAAGCTCCCTGGCAACAACGTAGGATCTGCAAAGCTGACTGCCAATCACGAAGAAAAAGAAAACAGTGCATTTCATGGACAACGCCTAATTGAGCCAGCTGGGACTACGGTAAAGAAGATGAGAAATCGTAAGAGAAGCCGAAGTTCATCATCAATACGACCCTCAAAGTAGTCCACGAGAGCACATGTTTGTTGTATTGTTAGGGAATTAAATACATGTTGATTGAGCGTTTTGTACCCGAAAATTATTGGCAGAGCCAATGCCAATGCGATTACACCTTGACGAAGAGGTCCGTGAACTTGTCGACAGGCATCTTAAACAGCGAAGCGGCATCTGAGACGGTATCCAGAATCCTTTGGGGTCTTGAGCATGCAACAGTAAACGGAATATGTGCGTCGCTCACCTTTTTTGATGGGCGTCGTCGTAATGGTGCGAAACGTGCCTATGTCACTTGGTCAGGCATGGCTAACAAAAATACGACGAGTATCATACTTCTTAAACTTGTTGATCAAGAGAGGAGTGCCTTCCGCTCTCCTACGCTTGTGGCCAACAGGATACTCAACTTCAACCTCGTCTAATACAGTACCATCGTTCAACTCTACCAGCAAAGCATTACCAATGGAGCGTTTATCGGGTGCGTGATATTCGGCGCTAAAGCGTCTATCTTCTTCGCAGTATATCTTGGCACGCAAAGCGTCGATGCGAGGATCCGCAGCGGCGACATCGGTGCTTACGCAAAATAGCCTCATCATCCTTGGAACTGCAGGATAGTACTTACTAGCTTTCCGAGGTGAGCTCGCCGAAGATCAAGGGATAAGCCACCATGTAGTTGATCGCATGGCTGTTCAAGATATCAGTAGGTGGAGAAGATGACGCTCTTTGGAGAACCTACTCTCTATCAGCGAAATTGTCCAAGGGACCTTGCTTATCAATGATTCTAATAGCAGCTTCTTGGGTGCGAATCCTGACGCTCTTGATGTCGTCGGATGTTTTACCCATTTCCTTCAATTTTTTATAAATAGTGTGTGCCGCTTCGACGGCGGTCTGGGCGTGGAATTCAGCAGGATATGATATCTTGAAGAGAACATTCTCCATGATATATGAGCCATACGGCCGCTGGAACTCAAATTCTTTGCCCTGATTCGAATTAATAAGATTCGACTCTGATCATGAATAGTGTGAGGATACCTTGAAAAGGACGTCATAAAAGCCCCAAGTTTTGGCTGTCAAAACAGAAGGCAATCCCTTTTCGCCTTTCTTGACCATCAAAGCGAGGTTGACAGCACGCGAACAAGCGTCTCCAGCAGCCCAAGCCTTGCGTGGGCCAGTATTGGGAGCATGGCGGTACGTCCTGAGAGATTGGCCGTCGACCCAAGCTTGCGAAATAGCATCAACGGTTTGATCTCTGTCGAGGCCGAGTAATTTCGAAACAACGGCGGTAGAAGCAACTTTGACCAAAACTACATGATCCAGGCCTACTCTATTGAAGGAGTTTAGGAGAGCAATACCACCCTGGATTTCGTGCGCTTTGATCATAGACTCCAAGACGTCACGAATGGTCAGTTGCTGCCCCTGTCGCGCTAGATGGTCCGCAACCGCCAAGATTGCTCCAAGGTTGTCGGAAGGGTGACCCCCTGCAGGCAGATCAGAGGATGTAGAATATACTAAAAAGATAAGACGCACACTCCGCCGCAAGGAAACAATCGTTGAAATCTAGCCAGCGAATAGCGGCACCGATGTTGAACGCCCCACGCACGGGATCGAGCTGGTAATTGGTTCCGGGAACCCGAGTACCTGGGAACGTCTGATGAACGCGTTTGAAATAAATGAACAGAGCATACCATTTGGCACGATAGTGCCCGCAACAACAGGTCCCAAGAGTTTGGTACACTCTGGGAATCGAAGCGCCTCCAATCCACATCCAACAGTATCGATGAGACAGAGTCTGGCGGTTTCAAATGCCAGTTCAGAACTGATTTTGTAGTTGTGGACGTAGTCAGCGATATCTTGAAGGACCTTATCAGCTTCTGGGCGGATAGTAGACTCCCCTCCGTAGTTGTGAGACATGGCTCGAGTGATAGACGGTATCGATGACCGGATGCCAATTCCGGGAACCGGCGGAGGAGCAGTGGTGGGTCTTACTGACCGAATTGAAGAAGGCATTGAAATGGTGCGCAATGAACCATTGGCAACAGCACCATTTGGACGTTGAATACGTCCTGCTCTGAGCCAAGTACGCGAAGCAACCGACTGCATGGTATCTGCTCACAGTATGAAAACGAACCAGGCCTGCGAACCTCTGCGAATGCACCGGATCAGTTGTTTGGCCAAGTCGCCGAAATGAGTCTTTTTATAGCCGCATTGGCAGTGCATACTCGTTATTGAACTTCCCATGGTCTCAGGCGACGAGCATGACCTAGAAGCCCTTCATGAAGAAGGTGCCATCAAGAAACGACGATTATATGGCGCATGCGACATGTGCCGAAAAAAGAAAAGTACGTCTTTTGATATTGTCGATCCCAGAATGGCTTAAACTCTTGAGCGGCAGTTCGATGTGAGCCTAGGAAAAGCTATGAAGACTGAGATGACTATACCTTTGTCAGGTGACAGTTCTATAATGCCAGGTAATCAGTGTTCCAATTGTATCACCTTTGGTTCCAAGTGTGAGCATTCGCCTCGCCGAACTAAAGTAAGCAATTATATCCACGTACGCTTCGGCACATATAAGTCTTTGAAATAGGCACAAGAGCGTGAATATCAGAGAGAGTATGCTTCCCTGCTCTTTGTGAAGGGAGAGTTAAAATACCTTCTGCAGCTCTTACATTCAAACTTTGGAAACGCGCCTGAGCAAACTGGAACAGGCATTACGCTCTGTATGATAATCTCCCATTAGGCGTATACTCGTCCCAACGCTTTTTAGTACAACCACCCTCTAGCAGAATTGACTGGTGGTCCCCTATCAGCTTTTGAATCCCCCGTTCTACATCCCCCGTCTCCGAGCTCGTTTACCCATAGCTCTCCCTCCTCCGCTGCTGACCTGGAAAGCGAGCAAAGCGAGGCGGGAAATACCGTCAGCGCTATTGTTACCGATCAATTTCAGAATCTCTCTCTTGATCCATACGATCGAAGCTTTTACAGATTTTCCATGTATGTAGTCTTGTTTCTTACCGCCTATCACATGATTATTGCGAATTTGACAGTCCATTCATGCTTATGAGGCATGCCGCTGAAATGAAGAAAGAAGTCATGGGCGATGTGAGCCCACTAACTGTTGGCAGTTTTGGGCGTCCCGTTTTTTGGGACTTACGACCCGTGAGTCACATTGTGAAGAGGGAATTTTAGCTAACTCTCCATCAGTGGGAACGTGCATATTGCGAGGCCGATATCATACCTTCATATATCTATCCAGACGTCGACCTCTTGTATCAACTTATTGACCTTTATTTCAAGCGCGTTAATCTCTTCCTCCCTATCCTACACCAGCCAACGCTCGAGAACCTTGTTTCCCAAGGTTATCACTTGCGAGACCCATCATTTGGCACTTGCGTCTTGCTGGTGTGCGCGGTCGCTTCCCGGCACACCGATGATCCTAGGGTCCTACTTGATGAAGAAATTAACATGGGCACGCGCTTGTCCTCCGGGTGGAAATATTTCGTTCAGGTCCCTATGATACGAAGATACATTTTGGAACAGGTAGGCTTATATGACCTACACTACTACTGTGTACGTATGGCCGTTTTGCCCCGACTATGTGATATTTATTGTCTTTCCAATTTATCAGCTTACGGTACAGTATCTGATCGGGTCAGGTGTGACCCATGCCGCATGGAATATATTAGGCATTGGTATACGCATTGCCTTGGAACGTGGCCTACATAAAAGCAGAAGAGGCAAGCAAAAGCCGACTGTCGAGGATGAACTATACAAGCGTGCATTCTGGTTCGTTATATATGTCATCATATTTCCTACGATTTAAGTCTCTCAGGGCCTTGGTCGTGTTGGACCGAGTGATAAGCAGCATTTCCGGTCGCCCACTTGGACTACATGATGAAGAGTAAGCCCTTACGATATGCTGTCATGTCAAACACTCAAGTTTGTATGAAGTTTTGATATCGAGCTCCCCGTGGAATGTGATGACGACTACTGGGAGATCGATGAACGCTCTCATGTTGCATTCAATCAACCTTCGGGAAAACCTTCCCGGGTAACAGCATTCATCGCCCATCTGAGGCTGACTGAGATTCTTGTTTATTCAATGCGAACACTACATTCGGCGAGAAAGTCTAGAACGAGCCAGGTTTCTGATGAGGAATGGGAGCAGCGTATTGTGGCTGAAGTTGACTCAGCTATGAATCAATGGAAGGATAGTCTTCCAAATCATCGTACGTGTATATCGCTGACGCTTTTTTTGCGGGAGCTCAAGGGATTCCACAGTCAAATGGGACCCACGATGCGAGGATGCACGAACGTTTGAGCAAATGGCGGTTCTCCATTCGCTTTTCTACCAGCTTCAGATACAAGTTCATCGACCTTTTATACAAAAGGACTCGCCTCTTTCGCTTTCCTCCACGATTATATGCACCAATGCTGCCAGGTCATGCGCGCGTATATCAGAGGCTCAAATCAGGAGAAATGCTCCATTTTTTCCCCAAAATTCGGTCAGATCACGAATATCTTGTTATATCTATGTTTGATAACGTTTACAATGCAGATGACCGCGTTTATAGCAGGTGTCATCCTGTTGTTGAACCTTTGGATCGGGAAACGAGCTGGTGTTTCTGTTGCACCAGAGAAAGCCATGGCAGATATAGATAGGTGCTTATATGTCCTGAAAACACTAGAAAATAGGTGGGTAGCCGGACAATCGTCACAAAGCGTAGCTAAAATAATTGTCAGGTGGCAAAATGGCTGGTCGGCTTTGGTGAGCCTATAGTATTTCCTGCCCATGGTTTGCTCTGACATTGGTTCTAGGGATATACTTCATGGGCTTGCTACGATGCGAAGCGACGCAATACCTGCAGAACATGTATCTAGGAAACGATCACGACAGAGTCAGTTGCCGAATCCCGTCGAGGCCCACGACGTAGGAACAAATTCTAAAATAGATGCTCCCCTGTCGCCAATTGCCTCTGCGCCTCCACACTTGGATACCCATTTCGGTTATGGTCCTGGCATCACTGAGATGGCGGCTTTGAACCTGTCTTCAGGATCTGATTCGAATCAGAATATAAACATCTGATTCGAATCAGATCCTGAAGACAGGTTCAAAGCCGCCATCTCAGTGATGCCAGGACCATAACCGAAATGGGTATCCAAGTGTGGAGGCGCAGAGGCAATTGGCGACAGGGGAGCATCTATTTTAGAATTTGTTCCTACGTCGTGGGCCTCGACGGGATTCGGCAACTGACTCTGTCGTGATCGTTTCCTAGATACATGTTCTGCAGGTATTGCGTCGCTTCGCATCGTAGCAAGCCCATGAAGTATATCCCTAGAACCAATGTCAGAGCAAACCATGGGCAGGAAATACTATAGGCTCACCAAAGCCGACCAGCCATTTGCCACCTGACAATTATTTTAGCTACGCTTTGTGACGATTGTCCGGCTACCCACCTATTTTCTAGTGTTTTCAGGACATATAAGCACCTATCTATATCTGCCATGGCTTTCTCTGGTGCAACAGAAACACCAGCTCGTTTCCCGATCCAAAGGTTCAACAACAGGATGACACCTGCTATAAACGCGGTCATCTGCATTGTAAACGTTATCAAACATAGATATAACAAGATATTCGTGATCTGACCGAATTTTGGGGAAAAAATGGAGCATTTCTCCTGATTTGAGCCTCTGATATACGCGCGCATGACCTGGCAGCATTGGTGCATATAATCGTGGAGGAAAGCGAAAGAGGCGAGTCCTTTTGTATAAAAGGTCGATGAACTTGTATCTGAAGCTGGTAGAAAAGCGAATGGAGAACCGCCATTTGCTCAAACGTTCGTGCATCCTCGCATCGTGGGTCCCATTTGACTGTGGAATCCCTTGAGCTCCCGCAAAAAAAGCGTCAGCGATATACACGTACGATGATTTGGAAGACTATCCTTCCATTGATTCATAGCTGAGTCAACTTCAGCCACAATACGCTGCTCCCATTCCTCATCAGAAACCTGGCTCGTTCTAGACTTTCTCGCCGAATGTAGTGTTCGCATTGAATAAACAAGAATCTCAGTCAGCCTCAGATGGGCGATGAATGCTGTTACCCGGGAAGGTTTTCCCGAAGGTTGATTGAATGCAACATGAGAGCGTTCATCGATCTCCCAGTAGTCGTCATCACATTCCACGGGGAGCTCGATATCAAAACTTCATACAAACTTGAGTGTTTGACATGACAGCATATCGTAAGGGCTTACTCTTCATCATGTAGTCCAAGTGGGCGACCGGAAATGCTGCTTATCACTCGGTCCAACACGACCAAGGCCCTGAGAGACTTAAATCGTAGGAAATATGATGACATATATAACGAACCAGAATGCACGCTTGTACAGTTCATCCTCGACAGTCGGCTTTTGCTTGCCTCTTCTGCTTTTATGCAGGCCACGTTCCAAGGCAATGCGTATACCAATGCCTAATATATTCCATGCGGCATGGGTCACACCTGACCCGATCAGATACTGTACCGTAAGCTGATAAATTGGAAAGACAATAAATATCACATAGTCCGGGCAAAACGGCCATACGTACACAGTAGTAGTGTAGGTCATATAAACCTACCTGTTCCAAAATGTATCTTCGTATCATAGGGACCTGAACGAAATATTTCCACCCGGAGGACAAGCGCGTGCCCATGTTAATTTCTTCATCAAGTAGGACCCTAGGATCGTCGGTGTGCCGGGAAGCGACCGCGCACACCAGCAAGACGCAAGTGCCAAATGATGGGTCTCGCAAGTGATAACCTTGGGAAACAAGGTTCTCGAGCGTTGGCTGGTGTAGGATAGGGAGGAAGAGATTAACGCGCTTGAAATAAAGGTCAATAAGTTGATACAAGAGGTCGACGTCTGGATAGATATATGAAGGTATGATATCGGCCTCGCAATATGCACGTTCCCACTGATGGAGAGTTAGCTAAAATTCCCTCTTCACAATGTGACTCACGGGTCGTAAGTCCCAAAAAACGGGACGCCCAAAACTGCCAACAGTTAGTGGGCTCACATCGCCCATGACTTCTTTCTTCATTTCAGCGGCATGCCTCATAAGCATGAATGGACTGTCAAATTCGCAATAATCATGTGATAGGCGGTAAGAAACAAGACTACATACATGGAAAATCTGTAAAAGCTTCGATCGTATGGATCAAGAGAGAGATTCTGAAATTGATCGGTAACAATAGCGCTGACGGTATTTCCCGCCTCGCTTTGCTCGCTTTCCAGGTCAGCAGCGGAGGAGGGAGAGCTATGGGTAAACGAGCTCGGAGACGGGGGATGTAGAACGGGGGATTCAAAAGCTGATAGGGGACCACCAGTCAATTCTGCTAGAGGGTGGTTATACTAAAAAGCGTTGGGACGAGTATACGCCTAATGGGAGATTATCATACAGAGCGTAATGCCTGTTCCAGTTTGCTCAGGCGCGTTTCCAAAGTTTGAATGTAAGAGCTGCAGAAGGTATTTTAACTCTCCCTTCACAAAGAGCAGGGAAGCATACTCTCTCTGATATTCACGCTCTTGTGCCTATTTCAAAGACTTATATGTGCCGAAGCGTACGTGGATATAATTGCTTACTTTAGTTCGGCGAGGCGAATGCTCACACTTGGAACCAAAGGTGATACAATTGGAACACTGATTACCTGGCATTATAGAACTGTCACCTGACAAAGGTATAGTCATCTCAGTCTTCATAGCTTTTCCTAGGCTCACATCGAACTGCCGCTCAAGAGTTTAAGCCATTCTGGGATCGACAATGTCAAAAGACGTACTTTTCTTTTTTCGACACATGTCGCATGCGCCATATAATCGTCGTTTCTTGATGGCACCTTCTTCATGAAGAGATTCTAGGTCATGCTCGTCGCCTGAGACCATGGGAGGTTCAATAACGAGTATGCACTGCCAATGCGGCTATAAAAAGACTCATTTCGGCGACTTGGCCAAACAACTGATCCGGTGCATTCGCAGAGGTTCGCAGGCCTGGTTCGTTTTCATACTGTGAGCAGATACCATGCAGTCGGTTGCTTCGCGTACTTGGCTCAGAGCAGGACGTATTCAACGTCCAAATGGTGCTGTTGCCAATGGTTCATTGCGCACCATTTCAATGCCTTCTTCAATTCGGTCAGTAAGACCCACCGCTGCTCCTCCGCCGGTTCCCGGAATTGGCATCCGGTCATCGATACCGTCTATTACTCGAGCCATGTCTCACAACTACGGAGGGGAGTCTACTATCCGCCCAGAAGCTGATAAGGTCCTTCAAGATATCGCTGACTACGTCCACAACTACAAAATCAGTTCTGAACTGGCATTTGAAACCGCCAGACTCTGTCTCATCGATACTGTTGGATGTGGATTGGAGGCGCTTCGATTCCCAGAGTGTACCAAACTCTTGGGACCTGTTGTTGCGGGCACTATCGTGCCAAATGGTATGCTCTGTTCATTTATTTCAAACGCGTTCATCAGACGTTCCCAGGTACTCGGGTTCCCGGAACCAATTACCAGCTCGATCCCGTGCGTGGGGCGTTCAACATCGGTGCCGCTATTCGCTGGCTAGATTTCAACGATTGTTTCCTTGCGGCGGAGTGTGCGTCTTATCTTTTTAGTATATTCTACATCCTCTGATCTGCCTGCAGGGGGTCACCCTTCCGACAACCTTGGAGCAATCTTGGCGGTTGCGGACCATCTAGCGCGACAGGGGCAGCAACTGACCATTCGTGACGTCTTGGAGTCTATGATCAAAGCGCACGAAATCCAGGGTGGTATTGCTCTCCTAAACTCCTTCAATAGAGTAGGCCTGGATCATGTAGTTTTGGTCAAAGTTGCTTCTACCGCCGTTGTTTCGAAATTACTCGGCCTCGACAGAGATCAAACCGTTGATGCTATTTCGCAAGCTTGGGTCGACGGCCAATCTCTCAGGACGTACCGCCATGCTCCCAATACTGGCCCACGCAAGGCTTGGGCTGCTGGAGACGCTTGTTCGCGTGCTGTCAACCTCGCTTTGATGGTCAAGAAAGGCGAAAAGGGATTGCCTTCTGTTTTGACAGCCAAAACTTGGGGCTTTTATGACGTCCTTTTCAAGGTATCCTCACACTATTCATGATCAGAGTCGAATCTTATTAATTCGAATCAGGGCAAAGAATTTGAGTTCCAGCGGCCGTATGGCTCATATATCATGGAGAATGTTCTCTTCAAGATATCATATCCTGCTGAATTCCACGCCCAGACCGCCGTCGAAGCGGCACACACTATTTATAAAAAATTGAAGGAAATGGGCAAAACATCCGACGACATCAAGAGCGTCAGGATTCGCACCCAAGAAGCTGCTATTAGAATCATTGATAAGCAAGGTCCCTTGGACAATTTCGCTGATAGAGAGTGGGTTCTCCAAAGAGCGTCATCTTCTCCACCTACTGATATCTTGAACAGCCATGCGATCAACTACATGGTGGCTTATCCCTTGATCTTCGGCGAGCTCACCTCGGAAAGCTAGTAAGTACTATCCTGCAGTTCCAAGGATGATGAGGCTATTTTGCGCAAGCACCGATGTCGCGGCTGCGGATCCTCGCATCGACGCTTTGCGTGCCAAGATATACTGCGAAGAAGATAGACGCTTTAGCGCCGAATATCACGCACCCGATAAACGCTCCATTGGTAATGCTTTGCTGGTAGAGTTGAACGATGGTACTGTATTAGACGAGGTTGAAGTTGAGTATCCTGTTGGCCACAAGCGTAGGAGAGCGGAAGGCACTCCTCTCTTAATCAACAAGTTTAAGAAGTATGATACTCGTCGTATTTTTGTTAACCATGCCTGACCAAGTGACATAGGCACGTTTCGCACCATTACGACGACGCCCATCAAAAAAGGTGAGCGACGCACATATTCCGTTTACTGTTGCATGCTCAAGACCCCAAAGGATTCTGGATACCGTCTCAGATGCCGCTTCGCTGTTTAAGATGCCTGTCGACAAGTTCACGGACCTCTTCGTCAAGGTGTAATCGCATTGGCATTGGCTCTGCCAATAATTTTCGGGTACAAAACGCTCAATCAACATGTATTTAATTCCCTAACAATACAACAAACATGTGCTCTCGTGGACTACTTTGAGGGTCGTATTGATGATGAACTTCGGCTTCTCTTACGATTTCTCATCTTCTTTGCCGTAGTCCCAGCTGGCTCAATTAGGCGTTGTCCATGAAATGCACTGTTTTCTTTTTCTTCGTGATTGGCAGTCAGCTTTGCAGATCCTACGTTGTTGCCAGGGAGCTTTACTATTGCCTTCAACTTGTGGTTCAAACCAGTTTCGGTCACCACGTCCGTCATTGCCTCGTGATTCGGCGATTTGCATGTCTGAGGGTTGAAATCCTTCGAGTCAGGGCTCGGCGCCTCTCGGATAGCTTGATGGGCAGCCTTCGTCTGGTCGGAATTCCAAGGATCTGAGACCGCGCGCACGGCCGCCCTAGAGGAGCATACTGGAGGAATCGTCGCATCGTCCATGAGGGCGTTTACATCCTCCTCCGCTACAGATGATAATCGCCGCTGGATAAGACGAGCTAGAGGGATAGACCGGGGCTGTTGCGAAATGCCTCGAAAGCGTCTTTCTGGAGAAGTGGTGATTCCCTGACCATTGTTTTGTAGTAGAATTTTGTTTACGGTTGGTGCCGGTAGCTCGGGAGTAAGGCTCACAACTAAATTTCTAGACTCGCTGAAATCGTCTCGACTAGCCAGTCCCGCAGATGGCGAGGCCATCGTGACTGGTGAATTACAATCTGGTTTTACAGCGCGTCGTTCGCCTGGCCGGAGTTTTTCAGTAATCCAATTGTTGATGTCTTGTATGCAGTTTTTGGTTCCAAAAGATGATAATATTTGCTTGTCATTTGGCGGCTCATAAGCAATCTGGGGAGACACCGTGTCCAAGGGGGGTGGCGTATATATGTACGGAGACCAGTATGGGGAAGATGGATCAGGCGGTGTTGACAAATATGATTCTGCACTTCTCGTTTGGTCAAGGACCGTCGGCCACCTAGTATTTTGCACGAAATCAGAAAACCGCGGCTCAACGACAATCCGTGGCAAGAGGTGTGGGGAAGGTGAGCCAGAAGGTATAAAAGGCGCTGCCGACGGTTTCAAAGTGCTCTGTTCGCTATCTTGACGAGAAAATTTATGCTTTGGAGGGCGTAGTTCGATTGTATCTTGCCAATTCAGGCCCAAGCCTCTATTCCAGTCTTGGATTCCCGGTTCATGTACTTTTGAATGTCCGGCTTTAGTATGTAATATTCGATCATATGCAAGACCTTTACGCTGAATGGCAATGG
The DNA here is from genome assembly GCA_015039365.1 of Amanita rubescens. Classification (NCBI taxonomy): domain Eukaryota; kingdom Fungi; phylum Basidiomycota; class Agaricomycetes; order Agaricales; family Amanitaceae; genus Amanita; species Amanita rubescens. The sequence continues at coordinate 28,166 of WION01000443.1, forward strand.
AAGACTGCTTCCCTTGTATGCTCTCGCGTGCGTGTTCGCGAGTAACGGTAAGCTGCGACAAATCGATTGGTCCATGATTTGGCAAAATTGGACCACTTAGTTTGGGGCTAGTTTGCAACCTAGGTGGAATTGTCTGATTTTTCGGATGCGAGCCAACTTGCCCGTGGCTTCGAGGCTGATTATCTTCGATATTGAGCCCCCAGATCATGTTCGACAGGTCCTCACCCTCTATGATCGTTCCTTCCGCGCCTCTAGTAAGAAGTCAAATGGAGAATGTCTGGCGCTAGTACGCACTTACGAAGGGCAACGAGCGTAGGGCAATGATAACGGGCCATGCAACGCAGGAATTGGTCTCGGTGGAGAATTCGCCCAGGAGATCCAGCCTCATAGACAAATTAAACGATCATTAGCGGCTAGGAGAAAAAAAATACCACTATTTTCATTGTATTCTTGGTTATATGCACATTTCGGTCGAAGTAGAGTTCGCGGCACGTGAGAATTATTGCCGATTATCATAATTGATTCAGGAGACGAGGGAGGTGATGGTGTGCATGGTAGGTCCGAGTGTGGACGCGGATGACTATGGAGCATCGACGGCTTTGAGAAGCTATGTGTAGTGGACTCCATTGAGAGGGTACTAGTATCCAAGGATGAAAAGCTATCCGAAGCACCTGGGCTCGAAGGTTTCGATCGTTCTGGCATTGAAACGACACGCTGGGATTCCTCGGGGTTCATATTATCTGTGTATTCTTCTGGAAGAGAAACCGTGCGCTTCGCAGAAGATCTGAAATCGACAGGGCGATTGAAAGGTAACTCGGCGTATCGTTTACGGGCCGAAATAGAACGCGTAGAAGGATCTCTCCCAGAGGACGCATCGGACAGATGCTTTTCCGAGTCGATATATGCGCTATTTTGACGAGCTAGAATATCGCCAGCATTCCCGCCGGTGGAGATATCTTGTTCAAGGACATCGGACGGCCTTGAACGGACTGCAGAAAGGTCTGTTTGCGTAGCTTTTTCAGTGTATACCTTCATGTGAAATGATTGCCTCCAAGTAAAAGTTCGGCGGGATGAGGAACAAATCAAGAAGAGAGGATGGGCGATGCGATTGAAGCAAAGTAGAGAGGCGGAGTCTTAAATAATTCAGACCTGCAAATTGGGAAAAGGTATATATGCGCACAATGGAGGTACATTTCTGTAAATACAGAAACAATGCTCAGCGCTCAGGCTTTCTTGAAATAACTCGACAACTTTGCCATTCCATTGACATTCGTCTTTTTCAGCTTTTCGACGCCTTGCGAGGCTTTATTTTTCCTCTTCTTGTCTTCATGCTGCATTGCTGCACTGGTTGATTCTCGTTTTGGCTTTGGATTCCCAGGTGCAATGACTTCATCACGCAGGTTTTTTAGATGCTTTTCTAGGTCACCGAAGCTGACAGGAACTAAGCTAAAGAGACAAACAGGATAAAGGAGACTCACTCGTAGGAGGCTTCTAACGCACCACCGAGACTCTTCGGCAAGTATTGGCTCAAGGTTTCGCAGGCGGCCCGGATCCGGGCAACTAGTGTAAAGTCTCAATAGTCATCGCAATGCACACCGACGCAACGTGCCTTCGAGCAGCTTTTCTTTGCCATCGTCGAACAATCCATCCTTTGCCAAATTGCGAAGAAGAGTTTTTGATCCCTCTACAGTGCTTGGAGAGGATAAATAGGCAACTTTCTTCCGTAGGTATTCGAGGGCTTTGCTCTCGCTAAATCTGTACACTTCTATCTTTGATGTAATTTCTGTAGAAGGTGTCAAAAAAGGACCGGACAGCTAATCTGGGACCAATTCACCTTTCATATCACACACGCGTCTGAGAGCGTCTTTAATGCAAGGCAATGAAGCAAGTTGGAGAATATCTTGTGCATTAACGTCATAAGATGTGTCGTCATGTCTACCACAACGTTCTTCAATCTTGAGAGAAGCATCCTCAAAAATATCATCGGCTGGTCGAAAATGATGTTCGTACCCATCTTCAGGCTAGGCAAGGATATGCGTAAGGCATCCATGACATAGAAACAAACTTACTGGATTAGTAGCCTGCAATATCGGGAATAACAAGAAGGTTGGATCAATCGGTGACATTAGCAAAAGCCTGCCATCTGACAGGTGTTAGAAATTAGGCATACACGACCACCATACGCTCACCAGAAACAACCTCATTATCTAAAAACCAGGACCGAGTTTCCGCTGGCGTAACAGCTTGTACTTCCAATATTACGCTTATATCACCCGCAGTGTCCTTCGGCCCCTTGACAGGTAGAAATAGCGATGCAATTCCTTCGGGTGTCGTTAAGAAACCGGGAGGTAAGTGTGTTTGGAACGCACCAGTTCTGGGATGTGGCAGGCGAAGGAAATTGGCACTGTGGTCGACGTGGGTGGTAAGACCATCCAAGAGATCTGGATATATGAGTAAGAAAAGGATTGTAGTCTTGCGAGGACTCCTACCAACAGGAAGGACACACACATACGTCGCCATGTTAGGCGCGTCTATGTGACACTTTGTGCTTATTTATTTATTTCGATAAAATCAAATAGTAGTTGCATTGTACGAGTACCGAAGAAAGAAAAAACTACTGACCACCAACAACTTTCCCATGTATGCTATCCATCCCATTACCTTCATCCACAACCAAGTTGAATAGATCATCATTACCCCCCCCTCCAGCCATACTGTTAGGATTGTCCTGACCATCAGGAGCACCATCAGCCGTGGAGCCATTTCCTCCTGCCGGTGCACCGCTCCCGTTGCCGGGATTGTTGGGATTTCCTGTTCCATTTGCGCTATTTCCAGTGTCCGCTGGTTGTGAGCCGCTCGGCGGAGAAGGACCACTGCCTTGATTGTTGTTTCCGGTTTCTGGGGCGGGTTGTGTGTTTTGAGGTTGTGCACCGTTCGGCGAGCCACTGCCTCCATTGTTGTTCTCGGTGTCCGGGGCCTGCTGTGGTTGTGTGTCGGGCGGGGCAGAACCGCCACTTCCATTGTTGTTTTCGGTGCTCGAAGCAGGCTGTGCACTTTGAGGTTGTGAGCCGCTTGGCGAGGGCGAGCCACTGCCTCCATCGTTGCTTCCAGTGCTCGAGGCGTCAGATGAATTCGCACCAGTATTGGCAGACTCTCCGCTACCTTGGCCGTTGTTCCCTTGAGCTCCGCCGTTTGGATTCGTAGACCCATTAGTGCTTCCAGTCGACGCATCGCCAGATTTTGATCCGTTGTCGCCCTGAGATCCACTCGGATTCGTCGGTTCAGAAGTCCCGCCACCGAGGACAACGGTAACTTCTACGTCATTGCCTACAGTGACCTGCCCGGCGGTGCGACCTGTATCGTTGCCGGTTCCCTGAATCGGGGTAACGCCGGAGACAGTGCCTGTATAGGTTTGTCCGGTAGATGGGGCTCCCACTCGCGCAGAAGAGGAGCCAGAGCTAGAACTTGAACCAGCTTGTGCAATGTCTTGTCCTTGAGGATTATTGCCACCGTCTGGTTGCGCGATTACTACTTTACCGGCGAAATTGCCATCCGATCCAGACGAGTTGACTATGTCACTCCGTGTGCGCAGAGCGCTGTGGTGTACATTCAACGTCGAGGCTTGACCGTGATGGTTGGCTGGATCGCCAGGGTATATGCGGCGTGCAGCGATCATGGAAGAGCCCTGGTTAATAGCAGCCTGAGAGGCGCTTCAAAAATAGTTTTCCTGGTTTAAGCAAGTAACACTCACCTGGCGGATAGCGATGGGAGTTGCAGAGACAAAAGCGTGCATCAGCAGGAGAAAAGATAGTCTGATGTGAATAGAATGCATGATAAAAGAATGTGTAACGCAAAGGATAGTGATGATATGGGAGAGAGAGACGAAGGACGAGGATGTCCAACGGAACAGGCTTTATATCGCGGCTAACAAGGTGACGTCAATAGATTAGAAAAGGAATTGCCTTTCCTGCCTAATGCAGCGGTATTACAAAAGTGAGTTTGACTCTAGTAACAGCATAATATCTGAACCGACGATTAGAATGAGCAAGAGGGAATGGCACAGATGCGCTCACTATGTACAATCTCTGGTATCCCTTGCATTGATGCATCCACGGTCAGGTCTGCTCGTTCGGGTGCATCATAGACTTCATCCACCCCGACGATACCTTTGATTTCTCCCCGCCTCGCTCTGGCATAGACTTGTCTTCTGTCCCTTTTCTCGCACTCCTCTAGAGGTGTCGCTACATGGATCAAGAAAAAGTTCCCCCCAGCGCCGCCATTGTGTATTACTGTGTCCCTTGCTAGAATACGCGAGGTCTCTGAGGGGGCGACTGGTGCTGTAATGACAGCCGCCCCAGCCCGGGCAAGCTCCGCTGCGACAAATGCAATCTGCTGCGTGTTATCTCTCCTTTCTTCTGCGCTAAAGCCCTGCTCTACGATGACATGAGAAGGTAGACCGACCGTACGTGGAGTAAGAATGTACCTGAGGACGACGCCTGCCCCAACGTCTCTCCAAGTAATAGTGATACACTGCGGCCACCCTGCTCGTTCAGCCTTGTCTGGAGAGCCCTCGCAATTGCGTTCTTTCCAGATTCATAGAAGCCAGTTATGAACAGGACAAAACCTTGTTTGTTCCGCGGTGGATAGCTCTCGCGAAGAACTTTTACAACAGCACTAAACCGCATACATGAATTTTCGGGATATGATATTCAAAGTAAAGTGACTTACTCGTAGCTGAACCAGTCAGGTATCGGGGCACCTGTCCTCAATCGCCTTCTCAGCTCTGTTCCGGAAATATCAAGGGTCTGAACTCCCTTGGGAACCTTATCGACTGGCTGATATTCATCCGTCGAAGGTAAGTATGTCATCTGCTGGAAAGGTACCATCTCTATTTGCAACTCGTTGCTATATTTGTTAACGAGGTCTTGAGCGTCATACGGCCCATAGAAATCTTTTCCATGGGAGTTCTTCCCTGGACCAGCGTGGTCCCTCCCGACAATAAAATGTGTAGCACCATAGTTTTTACGAATGATAGCATGCCAAACAGCCTCGCGAGGTCCCGCCATTCTCATGGCCAATGGTAATAATGCAAGATGTCCAAGCCCGTTGGGGTATCTCGCCATAATTGCTTCGTATACACGTACACGGGTATAATGATCCACATCGCCAGGTTTTGTGAGCCCAACAACCGGATGGATCAACACGTTCTGTGTAGCAAATGTGTTAATTAATAATGTGGACGTGAATAAATAGATGGGCTAACCGCCTGTCGCAGACGAGCAGCTCGGACTGTCAATTCTCTGTGCGCTCTATGCATAGGATTTCGTGTCTGGAATGCCACCACCCTGCGCCATGAAAGCTTTTGAAAGTGTGCCCGCAATTGTGCCGGCGTGTCTACAATGTGATTTAACATGGATGGGCGCCGGTTCGACTCAATGCACTTACAACGCAATGCAACATAGTCAAAATGAGTAGGCGCTTGGATAGCCTGGACTTTTCCACCTAGATACAACTCCTTGACTCGGTTACGCAGGTACGCAACAGATGGGTGAGCTGGATCATCTGCTCCAAAGACTCGAATTGCCTCTCTGACTTGGTCAGGAGCATATATATCTTCCACTGCACAGAACATGAGTTGATGGATTGACTAAATAAAGCATTCGTGTACGAACCAGTCAAAATTGCTAGAGCTTCGTCATCCCGAGGGTCTCGTAGGGCAACGCGGACTCCGGGCGTTAGCGAAAGGCGGTCTACATCTTTGCGAGATACGTCTAGGGTGACGGGCATAGGAAACAATACACCGTCTGATAGGCGCAATGATTCAACCACACTGAGATCAGAAAGCGGTTCATGTACTGGCTAAAAATCATGATAGATGGGTTTTACCTGGCGTAGTCTTTTTCATTCATGAAGCCTTCCAGAGGGCTGAAGCCTCCGTTCAGAATGAGTTCAAGATCGCATAGTTGGCGCTAGGGTGGATACATCAAATACTTCTCGAGGGCCGCTTTCAGAAAGCTAACCTCGGTAAGGAAGATATCGGGTAGATTCACTGCTTCTTCTCTGAGCTGGACAGATAGGGCCGCATCTCGAGCGACGAGATCCTGAGAATGTACCGTCGGTGGACGAAGAACGTTAGGGTGATCGAAACGTACCTTCAGGACACCACCGTGAGGAGTATTGGCCATATCTCAGGATATAGTAGATGCTGAGGGGGCATCTCGACGGTCACATTTTCTATAGCACGAATAATTGTGAACAATCACGCCATCGTCGATGGCCGAACGGAGCGGCGAGAATCGGTCTCTTCCTGATATGTTACACAAGTGTCAGGGAGTATAGTTGGGCCGGTACAAACGTGGATTGGTGTTTTCAATGGCAATCACCGCATTATATTGCAACAATATTGACGTTGTTCGAACTGATATCACATATAGCAATACAAATTAAATAGCGAAGTAACTAATCTACTTGTACACGGTAACAATCCCTTTAGTCATGACACTATACTCAACGAAATTGGACCGAGAGCAGAGACGACTACGATTTGTCCATTCGAAGGTGCAGTTGCCGGAGGTGGAGGACAATCTCCGATGCAGCCACACATCCTCTCGTATGATTGCGTGTCAAACGCGATCACAGGTTGTGAAGGGCCATTGACAGAGGCGGGCGCCAGCTTCGTCTGCAGATCGAACCCGCCTCGGTATGACGATTGCAGTGAGATGTTGGTCGGCGCCCCATTATTTGCCACATATAATCTAAGAGGTAGTCCTGTTGGTGCATCGAACGAAAGATTGATAGGTGCAGAGAAGGTTTTCACACGACTATTGAAAATCGGACTCGGTGATTTTGCGTCATTGTTGGAGCTGGATAATGATACTGCCGCATTTATCGCGCTAAATCATCTCATCAGCTTTGTTTGCATGCGCGGCAAATCGAAGTTCGTACCCGTTGCCAGTATCTAAAATGAGAGTAGGGGTTGCCATAATAGATGCGAATGATATATTAGAAGTGATAGGGCTGAGAAATGATAATAAGATTGTTGCCGTAAAAGTAGGTAGTTGGTTGACTCACCCGTCTATGGTATCCAAAATGAGCGATTCAGATACATGGAATGTGCCTGTTATTGAAGAACGTATGTTCTGGATGCCTATGATAGGGGCTTTCATGGACTTATGCCCACGTGAACGACGTATTTCGTCGATAAAGCAATGGGCCTTACCTGGCACTCGATTTCGTTCATAGTACCAAAGATGGAAACTTTGTTAAAGGTGACGTGTTTTGAAAGGTGAGCAAACTGTTGTGAGAATTGGGGTAGGTAAGTTATAAACCCTGGCACAACGTATGGTGAGGATTTCCAAGGGAATAGAAGTTGGATATTGAAATTGAGATATTGAAATTCTGATAGATTCCCAGGGGCCTGTCGTGTACTTTCAGTCTCGGAGGTGCTACGGTAGTGATATATATACGAACATAAATTGTCATTCCTCTGTTTGGATCCTGCTGGCAGACACAGATGTTTGTTTGCTGAAGGAGAGTATAATCGGAAGCGTTTGCTTGCAGTTGGACGACAATTTCTGTTGCCTTATGGTCCGAGTTTATCCCAACAGTCAAACTCCCTCCCACACCGTTTGTCACCTGATAGTCGATAGAGGATATATTGGAACGGATCGCGATGGGACTAGTCGAAGGAAAATACGTTGGGTATCTGTGGGGAAGTGCGTTAAGGCATTGGCAAGTAACAATATGAGAGCAGCGCTAACGATGCTTGTAACGCCGGAGAACCATTAATGAGTTGCTGCCATTCATCGCAATCGAAATTTGATGAGGAGAAGGGTATAACGGCCGCGTCTATAAAATTGGCTGGAGGCGAGTTGCCCTCAATCCATATGTTGGCTGAGCTCGGCGCTCTCGAGTTGCTTGCTTCAGAGCTTCTCCGTTTCTTAATTGACAAAACGTCAGAAGGGAACTGTCAACAAGCATAGGAAGGTAACTACCAAAACCACCGGAAGCACAATGACAGCCGAAAGTGCAACGTAAATGGCTAGGGCATAGAAGGTTGCCTTCAGAATTCTGGCATTCCTCGTTTTCTTTGATGAAGACTGAAGGTTTCTGATGATGAGCCTATGCTGTGCTTCCGAGGACTCGTAGTCGGGCAGAGAGGATAAAGAGCGTCCGACGGCTTTGTCTGGGTAACGAACGGTCGAGCCAGCGACGAGAGCGTCAAACTTTACATGATCCTCCTCGTCAAGAATGATCATGCTGCAGCTAAATCATGGAGGGGAACGAGTGCAGGTTTAATCCCACAGTGGGCAGCTGTTGCCAGTTTCGGATGTGACAGGTGAAACGCGTAAGCAATATTACATTATAACTAATATTATAACTCGGGCCTCGCCTGTGCCGAAGGGCCGAAAGCCGAAGATAGTACACTTGCACCGCGCTCAACCACATTCATCACAAGCTCGATACACATCTTCGTACTCTGTCGACATTTCTGCAGAATGAAGTCGAATCGGCTTTTCAGTTTCGCATTCGGTGCTCCTGCAGCAATCTCTGCCTGTTGAACCGAATCAGCCTCTGCGTACTCTCGCATAGCGTATCGTCTTACCTGATATCCCGCCGACTTCTCAGCATCTTCAACTAGCTTTTTGGACTCTTCCACGCTAGCCTCAGACCACATACGACGAAAGTCATTGACGCTTTCGAGACTTTCGCTGAAGCGGAATAATGTATTGAAAAGTGCGACAATCTCCGACCGTTGCAGTAGATTAGAATTGGCTCGAGGACTACACTATCAAATCACCGAAGCGAATCAGTAGGAGATGTACTCACTCAAGAGCCTTATCATCCATTTCAAATAGAACTTTCATCGCCGTAGCTAGACCAGTGATTTGAACCTTTCCCCACAGCCGGCATTTGTCACAGCCAACACAATCCATGATATGGGACACGTTGCGGAAATGGGCCTTGAACTCTTCCTTCAGAATCTGGAAAATGTGACATGTTGGTTTGCTCAGAGTGGATCAGGATCCAGACTTACGTTGGCATTTTCACCACGGAATAGGACCGTCTCGTCAAATCGTCCAACCTCATGGGCGATGTTAAGAATGGTCGACAACTTTTCTAATGTCACCTCATCATCTTCGTGATTACCATTTGAACAGTAATCATACGCCGATAAATAAGGGCGGAGCCTTTCTACGGCACGTAGCATTAAGACAGTATTAAAATAGATGTACTGCAATCTCTCAGGATGAGAAGCGACGCGATTAATGAAACATTGTAGATTAGGGCCCTGCAAAATGTCAGTGAGATGATTGGAATATATATCGAGAGACAAACCCATTCCCCTGTAGATTGGTCTAAATATTCCTTGCATATGTGCGTTGATATAGATGCGTGTAGCCCTAGTCGCGATTAGCACGTAGCCTACACCCAGTAAACTGAACCAAAGTACCTGATATAACCTTGTAGTATACTCGCTTTTCCAAGCAGTGGGTATCGTGTCTTTTCTCATCGCCAAGCACAACTTCCGAAAGGGTGCTCGGAAGTGACACTGGTGACGGAGACTTCGCCGCCATCAAATTATATTCAACTAAACCAAAGCAATTTTCTTCGTATATCGCCCGCCATATCCGGTGTGCATGTGGTCCAGTATAACCCGTGTATCGTTCAGGAATAAGTGTTAGATCATAATAGTCACCCTCTGAAAGCAGATTAATTAACTTAACGACATAATACTTTGGCCACTAACCAGTCTGATCATCTAGGAAACAGAAATCAGAGTCACGATAATAACACCCAGGTAGCCGATGCAACTGCGTGACAGTCAGCTACTGCTGGAAACGACGGTGGACTCGACTCACTTTGTCTGACGTGGTATTTTCGTCCACCTTGCTCAGCGTCGATGCTCTCCATTGCACAGGTATATTGCTCTTGGGTCTAGTTAGATAAATAAGTGACACTGCGGGACAACATACCTCATCTACAGTGGTGATGGCACAACCAATATTATTGCATGAACCATCGTCTGGCCAGAATGGGCACTCGCGGTAGAGGTCTAACTGGTACAGAAATAAGAAGCTTCATCGAGGACGAGGAGAAGACTTACTCGAAAATATTTAAAGAAGGGTAAGCGGACAAGTTGGGCCAAGTTGCTATAAAGCCCTTCATTGACATTTTCCACTGATTCATAATCGCACAAAGTCGTCTCTATGGGACCTTTCAGCTGCTGCAAGAACTTCAGAATTTTGAATATGTGACTAAGCTGCAACGTACACCCGGGTGTCCACACGCCACGTCCTGGCCTTTTCTTGTAAGGGTGTCCGAAAGAAGGGATTGCTTGGTAGCAAGAGTTAGCCATGGGCCCAAGAGAATCAGGGTTAAGTGCAACGCATGGTAGCGCATGGAAGTCGATGCAGAACGAACACGTCGCCGCTTTGCATCGCAATGGATTAGAAGAAATATTCCACGTGGCCACGGAGGTCAGCTGCTTAGTCAGCGACACAGCCAGGCCTCGGCTGCGTAAATCCAGCCCATGAAGCACGAACGTCCAGCGATTGCTGTGCCGTTCCGAATGCACTTGGCTGCGGTAGTTGTAGCGCAAAATGTGGTTTGAGATATTGATGCCACGTCGGTGGCTCGGGCAAAAGTCCCACGCGTACTCTATTTCGGCATTGCAACTTTACCAACTGCAACCATCATCCCTCTTCTTCAAAAAACGGGTCGTACTTTACTTCGACTCGTTGACTAGGTTTTCTTCCGTCAAAGGTTAATTATTCTTCGGCCCTTTCGTATTTTTGATAGTCGGCTATGGCCTCTGCTGCTGATCTTCAAGTGTGTCGCGTTCGCGTTTTTTTCCCTAACTTCCATGTGATCATCATGTATAGAGGAAACATGAACTCGAAGGGGCACCTGACCCGTTCCCCTCTCTTCCTGAGGCTGCTGGGCCTGCCGAGCGCAAGCAATCTCCGCCTGTCGAGTTAGATGACGCCGCTTTCCCTTCCTTGGCATCCTCCGCTGCAACTACGCGGCCTCCGCAGCCAGCCTGGGGTGCATCGTCAGGTCCCCGTATCAAACCCACTGTCGTTAAACAGAATCTCCATGCCGATTCTTTCACTCTTTCGGCGATCGACTTGTCGAACGCTGGTAGGGATGGCAAGGCAGTAACTCTCGGCGAGGTCATGAAGCAAGTTATGTCAAAATTCAAGGTCAAATTGGACGCCTCCGGTAATCAGAAGAACCACCAGACTACGTTCCACCTAAGGGCAGAGTCCAAGAAAGAGCTCGAGAAGGCTAAACGAAGCCTCCTCACTCTTTTAAGTCCGGTGGTATGTCATGCCGTCATTTTATTCTGTGTCTTTAATTGAACCATTCTTAGATCAAGATCGTCCTTCAAGCCCCGGCTTCGACAATTTCTTCCATTATCGGACCGAAAGGTGTGTCCTTGTTTACTGAGTGGGTCGCGCACTTAAAAAAAACTTTTTTGACGTAGGTGCGACGTTGAAGCAAATTCGCGATCAAACAAACGTCAAAGTCGATATCCCCAAGAAGGAAACTCTCACTCCCAATGGTAATGGTCATGCTAACGGTTCCGCCTCCGGTACGGCAACTCCATTAGAGGACGGCGCTGAGGAAGAGCCCACGGTCCCAATTACTCTCAGTGGGCCCCAGCCCCTTGTTTTGGAAGCACAGGCTCTCTTGACCGAGATTATCACGTCCAAGACTTCCATAGTGACCCAACGCATCCGGGATATCCCTGCTCACGTATTGCCGTTTGTCCGCGTCCGCAGAGCCAACTTCGTCGCTGCTGCTCAAGGAACTGAAGTTCAGCTCGGTCTCAATGAAGTAACTCGCGAAGTCACTGTCCATGGTGATCGTGATGCTGTTGGCCGTGTTATCGAGGCGATCAAGGCTACTGTTGAAGGATTTAAAGGTATTCTTACCTCTGTCAAGTTGACGATCCCCAAGCGCCAGCATCGTCTCCTTGCGGGCAAGGCAACAGAAGAGATCATGGCCAAGAGTAAATGTGCAATTATCGTTCCTCGGTTTGACGAGCCAAGCGAGGAAATCATGGTATGGGGACAACCTGGAGACTTGCCCGGCGGTCTTTCTGCAGTAATGGAACAGGCTAACTCGAAATACATTCACGAGTTCCCCCTCCAGGGGCCGCCTGCCACGTCGCAACAGCTTTTGACATATATGGCTCGAATTCACTACGCAAAAGCGCTGGAAATCTCCAATCCTGGCGTATCAGTTCACTTCCCGTCACATACCTCTCTTGACAAGGTACAAGGTCTCAACATTGTTCTCATCGGAGACAAGCCGGCCGTTGATGCAACGATTCGCGAGATTTCTGGAATGCTTGGTAAACTCAATGGCGCAACCCAAGAGGTCTCGATCGACTGGCTCCTTCACCGCGTTATCACAGGCAAGAATGCCAAGAAGTGAGTTATTGTTTTATATTGATACAGACACCACTAATCGGTGCAAGGATCAAGCAATTTCACGATACGCACAATGTTCTCATTCTTTTCCCCTCTGAGGCTGCCGAGCAGTCTACAGTACTTCTGGTTTATGATCCTCAATCAGCCTCAGCCTCGCCTTCTCCGGACGACAAGAAGAAGCATCTTGACGATGTGAAGAGCGAGTTTTTGAAGATGGCGAAAGATGCTGCAGATGTTAGTAGCGAATTCGTCACTGTCGAGAAGCGCTGGCACGAAGCTGTTCTTGGCCCTGGTGGTACAACCCTTAATGCGTAAGCGCCAAGTTTCACAAACTGAAAACGGTTGAATCATTGTCGTTCGACAGCATTATTGGGGAAGACAAGACTCTTTCCATCAAGGTTGGCGCTGATGCAGGCAGTCCAGACACTGAGGATGTCATCCTTGTACGCGGCATCACCGAGGACGTCAATAGAGTGGTCAAAGAAATCCTCAAAATTGTTGAAGATGCCAAAAACGATGAAATTGTCAGCAGCTACGTATGTGGATATCTTAGCAACATCTCAGCATTTGTTTTTGACGGTGAAACAAGGTAACCGAGTTCGAGATTGAAAAGGAGTATGTAGGACGTGTGGTCGGTGCCCATGGGGTTGGCGTCAACAAGCTTCGTGAGCAACTTGGTGTGAAGGTCGACTTCTTCGATGAGGTTGAGGAGAAAGAGAAGGAAAGTGGTAGAAAGAAGAAAGCCATCCTTCAAAAGTCGAAGATCAAGGTACATCGCTTACAACCTTAATATTAGATCACCTCTTATTATCTATTGCTAGATCACAGGTCGTAAGGAGAATGTCGAAGAAGCCAAGAAACGGATCCAAGCGCAGGTTGAGAGGCTTGTGAATTTGTTCATCGATTTTTACTTTTTCCGTGACTGACTGAGACTTCAAGAGCGACGAGACGTCAGAGATTCTCAAAATTCCACATGAATACCACGCCTCTCTCATTGGACAGAGCGGGAAATATGTCATTAGGCTGGAGGAAAAATATGGCGTCAAGATTACTTTCCCTCGATCTTCTGAGGGTGCTGATGGCAAGACCCGTGAACAGCTCAAGTCTGACGAGGTTCTAGTCAAGGGCGGCAAGAAAGGCGTTGCAAGTGCGAAATCGGAGTTGATTGAGGTATGTTCTTCCCTTTTAATAGACTTTCAATCCTTTGAGACCGTTCGATCAGGCTTATGAATTCGAAAAAGACTGTAACCACGTCCTCAAATTTACTATACCCAAACGATCTGTTGCCCGGGTTCTGGGCAAGAGCGGCGCTTCTATCAATGAAATTAAAGACAATACAGGGGCCCAGATCGATGTCGATAAAGACGGCCAGCGTGGCGAAGTGGCCAGCGTGACCGTTCGCGGCACCAAGGATGCTATCGCTGCAGCTAAAGCGACTATCCTTGCCATTGCAGAACAAGTCAAGGAGGAAACTACCGTCGTTCTTTTCATTGAGAACAAGTACCATCGCACAATTATTGGTGCTGGAGGACATGGACTCCGCGAACTTATTACCAGTTGCGGTGGGCCCACTGACTCAAAGCAACAAGGCGGTCTTATTCGATTGTAAGTGATATTTTGGGAGTAGTAGCCAGGCGCTGACTTGCTCCCAGTCCCCGCCAAGATGAACCATCAGACGAAGTTAAGCTTCGGGGCGAACCACTACTGGTAGATAAGTTGCAAAAAGAACTGGAGAAGATCGTTGCGTCATTGCGCGATCGTGTTGTTTTGGCTGTCACTATCCCTGCTTCACAACACCGCGCGCTGATTGGTCGCGGTGGCCAGAATCTCAATGAAATTCAGTCGAACACGGGGGCGCAGGTTCAATTCCCAGGATCTCGATCGTACCACCAAGTTGGAGAAGCTCAGAACTCAGTAGAGTTTGGCGATGTCGATCCTGCTGACATCGTAAAAGTAACAGGATCCCCTGCCGCTTGCAAGGCAGCCATTGATCTCCTTAAAGTGAGTTCTATCACAGTGTGTTCACTTTTCCGGCTGATGTCGTCCAGGGTCAAGTGAGATCCACTGCTGCGGAGATCACGGATAATGTCACCGTGCCTCTAAAATACCACCATGCAATCAACCAGCAGGGCGCATTCTTTCGGAATATGCGGTCCTTTGGAGTTCATGTCGAGCAATCGGCGCAGCCAAGCAAGCCAGGGGTGCCAGTAAAGCCCTCCAGCGCCGTTCCCACCGCACGCATTGACGACACCGCGGAAGCGGCAGTCACTGAACCACAATGGGAGGTTATCCCAAATTACCAAGACGCGGAAGAAGGCGATGCAACCTGGACGCTCAAAACGCATGATCCAGCGGCCCTCGAACGCGCGAAAGCCTCGATAGAAGAGGCATTGGAACACGCTCAGGCTATGTCGCACGTCGGTTTCCTCACCTTACCTGATCGCAGCCTTTTCCCTCGCATAGTGGGGGTAAAGGGCTCAAATGTCGCCCGGCTTCGTAACGAGACAGGTGCTGACATTATTGTTAGCAAGGAAGATACCACGATTGCCATCATCGGTGTGTTCAATTTACGAATGATAGTGTTCAACTACTCATGTATTATCTCCAGGAACCGAGTCTAACATTGAAGCCGCAAAAGAAGCCATTTTAGAAATGGCGTCGAACTTAGGCCGTTCGCAGCGTCGGAAATAAAAAGTATCTTGGATAAGACGGACGGACAATGCACAACATTTATGCACCCGAAACAGTAATGAATGCTTAGGATATATGTCTTATGAAAATTAATGACAATAAACCACCATTATTCCCATGAGAACGTTTACTAGTACAGAAAAATCCCCTATGCTAC
>WION01000444.1:0-43361 GCA_015039365.1 Amanita rubescens
TCGAAAAAAAAAGCACCGCAGGCAAGACGTTGCAGCTTTCGCGGGAAGCCTGTCCAATCTTGATCTAGCATCGTTGATCCGGAAGAGCCTGCAATTGCTTGTCGCATAGGGAGGATCTCCTTGAATCAACTACCCTGCCACCATCTCAGGTCAAATCCGAGAAGTGTACAACAAGCTTCTCCATAAGCGCGCTCTTCTCGTCAAATGAACCACTTTCAGGACCACCATCTTTACCATCATCGTCTACAGCCTCCTCAACGAAACAGCCTCCCTGCTTCAGACTATCCCATGTCTTATCTTTAATCTATTTCAGACAATCAACATCAATAGACTGAACTGACATAAAAAAACACTTGAGCACGGACCTCAAGATTTTGACTGGCACTGATACTCTTCATAATCCTACCCTCATGCTGCAGATGCAGTAACCGTCGGAAAGACCTTGATAGAAATAGAGACAAGACTTGTACTGGCCAGTCCAAGGGAACGAGCGATAGGACCTATTACGAATTATCAAAATCAATCACGATCCGCCTCTTAGACGTACTCACATCCTCAGTATCAAGATGAACAGCCTGCGCATTCAACAATTTCGCTGTAAGCGCCGGAGTGCCTTTTCTAAAATAAAATATAAAAACCCGAATCCCGTTAACGTTCGATGGACAACTTGGTGCAAGACTGGCCACTTACGGATCACGCATATGCACCTCCAACAACATCATCATTAACCGTTTCTTCACCTCCTCATCCGCAGCCGGTGACGGTATTGAACCACCAAACAACCCATTGACGAACTTGCCCACTTCACCACCTTCCATCCCACCCAGTCCCAACGCTACCTTTCTTTCCAACACCCCCTCCACACCTCCCCCAACCGCGCAGTACATCTCGGCAGAGACAAAATCTCTCACGTCATGGACCAGGCCAACCAATACTGCATTATGATCCCCCGTCCTCGCATCGAGAATTGCGTGCTCGATCCGGAGGATACCTTCGGATTTGGCTAATTTCTGTTTCAGAAAATCGGTGTCGCACAGAGAGGATCCTGCAAGGATAAGTATAAGCTTGAGCCTGGCACGTTTATGTGGAGAGTCTGGTGTCGTAGAGGCAAAGTAGGATATGAACGGTGTTTCGGGTGGCGGTTGTGATGATGCGTAAGATGAAGCTAGTAAACAAATGGGTGAGAACTGACTAACCCTCAACGAGAGGGTTGGGATTTACCTTTGGCTCGCCATAGTTTGGAAATCGTTTCATCTTTTAGATACGTCATCACCTTCTCCGCATACAACATCGCTAGTCGGGTGTGCAATTCTACCGAGGAAGACTTGCGTTGTAGTACCAGATATTCTAGGTACTCTTGTCCCGCACTCGCGTTGGCCTCTTTGACCTGATCTAATAGCGCAATGTCCTCTTCTGACTTTTCTTTCCGCTTTCCCGCTTCTTTGAGTGTCAATAACTGGTTATATGCGTGAAAAGAGTAACAAGGGATCAATGCAGACTCGAACTGACCTTTATCCCCCGGTCAGGATCCCGTTTTATAAGCCAAACCGTCCACTGTTGAGTTAGACTTCGATCCTTTTTATCTTGTAACACTCGAATCATGTCAGTAACCGGATCAGAAACCGTCTTGTCCGTCCATTCTCCATCGATTAACCTATCAAAAGTTTAATTCTAAGCTTTTCAAATGACAACGCAAAAGATACCAACTTGGAATATAGATCAAGCAACTTGTTATCCTCCCCGTGTTGTTTATAGAGTTGACACAGCGCGTTGACTTGACGCGCCTGAATTAGAGAATCTTCGACTTCGGATAGAACAATGTAATTTTGGTCGTGAATGAGCGCATATAGCTCGGTTTTCTTCCCGAATTGGGCATATAGTTTTGCCAGGACGGTGTCTACGACCTTGGGGGGGGAACCATCAACATCATTCCAACAACACCAACATGAATGTCGACGAACCTGACAAGTAGGATCCACCGCTTTCGCTTTTCCTTTCGCTTTCACCCTGCCTTTCTCTACGTCCTTTGTCGTCACCGCGGAAGCATATCTATATCCCATCTTCCCCCGCCACCTCTTCAAAAACCCCTCCAACATCTCTTCCGCAGCCATAACGAGGACCCTTCTTAATTCAACTGCCTCTGGCGCGGTCTGCGTGTCCGGAGAAAGATGCGGAGAGTAGTTCATGACTAGGTTGGCCGCGACTAGCGTCAGTTCCGAGACCGGAACGGGTAAGAAAATGGGGATAGAGGGAGGAGAGGGGAAGATGGTAATTGTAGTTAGAGACGTAGTCAACCCAGAGTAGGTCAAGTAGAATAGAATATGATGATGTTTATGGGATGAAATTGAAAGAAAGAAAGAAAAACGGACGATGGCTCACCTATGTCCTCCACCGAATCTTCAGTAGGCATTTTATCCGCCACGCCTTGAAACACGTCCACCTGATCCTCAGCAGAGAATAAGCTTCCCCTCAAACCCGGATAATAACTGACGAGAAGCCTCGGATCGAGGTTCCCATTCGCAAACAGTTTGCCAGCGTCGTCGAACCGGGTTTCGGTAAAACATTGAAAACCAATACGTTGATAAACGTAATTGAGCTCTTCGACCTCTTGAAGTGGTGGTACAGACGTGGTGCTGTCGCCGGGGGGTGTTTGAAGTTGGAGTTTTCTGAGTTGTTGGTCTGCTAAGTCTATGGCATCCTCGTATCTGTGAGAGTCGAGTAGAGATTCGACTTGGGATATGAGTGTGGATGGGACGAGAGATTGGATGGAGGAAGAACCGAGAAGGAGGACAGATGAAGTGGATGTGGCCATCCTAGAGCGTGACTGTGACACTTGCTCCGACTCCAAGCGGCGAGCTTGATTGAACCAGTCATGCTTTGTCTCTGGACATTCTAGATCACAAATGTAATGTATTTCGCTAGGTGTAGCGTAGGCACACTGCACAATCGTAGCGTGGCAGACCCTTGTCTATATTCTTTTCCCACAATGTTGATGTGACATATATGATATCGCATTTTCCTTTTGTTTGCACCTCATAGGACTCTACAGAACAGAATCCTGACTACTAACGTACTTCCATTCCACCCCACTCAAGCACCCTGAATAATTCATCACAACCCATTCCCTCCGCATTGATACCAACAATAGACCTCCAAGCATCAACATCCATCGTCTTCACCCTCTCTTCTGCTTCCGTCCAGAGGGCTAGATCATGCGACCCAACACCACGGAACAACATAAATACACGCGTAACAATATCAGGCTTCGGAGTAATATCAAGGCGCGCTGCAGATTCGTATGACGATTGTTCCAAGAATCTTAGAGCAACGTATTCATATTTCACAAACAGTGGAAGCCAGAATCTATTTCGGAACGTTATGCGAATTAGGAAAAAACTTATGAAAGACTTACGTGATGAAAGAGGTCCGAGCCTCGGTGTGCAGTCCCAATGCGGTGAGTGCCTGCTCCAGGTATTTCGTGAGATCGCTTGGTACACGAAGAAGGACCGAATTGTGCGGTGTCAGGACAGGGTTGGAAGGATCGAATATTTCGACCGGCGTATGAGAGCGAGACATCGGAGGGGTAACGATATCTCGACACGCTTGGGCGCTGCAAACGGACGTAAGCGTTAATTAATCAAAGTACACAAAATACGCTACTTACTCTGCTTCCCAGTAGAGATACGATACTTCTAGACCATCCGATGAGCGTAAGGTCCCATTCGGTTCCGCGAATACGTTCCAAGCTATGGTTTCTCCTTCGATCGGTAGACTAGAGTTGGATTCTGCTCGCTTTACAGGAACCAACGGATAGATGGCAGAGAACTTCCAGGTGGATGTCAAGGCAAGACGGACATTAACAGAAATGGGCGTAGGGGGATAAAGGTATATAACAGGCTTTCTGACGACTCTGGGCGCAGCGATGACGGTGGGCACAGGGCTATCGAGTTCGATCCAGAGTGTCGTGACAGCATGGTAAATGTCCGGCCATGCCGCTGGATCAATTCTTATGTGTTCATCGTTTTCAAACTTTGTATAGAGCTTGAGCGACCGTGCAGAGGCTGGAATGGGGAAAAATTGTCGAGCAACCCGTTCAATGTCCTATATGTTATAAATTCGGATGCCAGGAACTAGTGAGTGTCGACGATGTTACGTACAGCCAATGTCGATGCCGGGCTTGTTGCAACTGGTGTATTATCTCCAAAACGGAGGATTAAGAAAGATCGAGGTGGCGGCTGGTTTCCCATTGTCTTTGTCTTGCTGTGAAGGGAAGAGAGAAGCTGTGCGCGTGCAAACACAGCATCAGGTAGGCACTCGATTTAGCAGGAGCCAAAGTTCTGAATGGAATTCCCGTTCCTACAACTGCTCCTTTTATATATGCCACTCCCAATCTAAATGCGTGTTGTATTTGGGTTTACAACATGCCCCCTTCCTCATCTCATTCCTTTCTCTCTTGAACCCCCATCTTTCCCATCCCGTCTCCGCTCCTGGCTCACGGAGTAGATGGTTCCCGTGATCCCACCGGATCCAACACAGACCGTTCTGACGAACGTGAACTCCTGCGTGACGGCGGGAATACATCCTCCGAAGAATACGGCCGGGAACTGCGTGACGGAGGACGCACTTCTACGCTTGGAGGCCTATAATCTGTTTCTATCCAGATCGAGGAAATAACGTGGTAAATGCTTGGCCATGCCGCTGGATCTACCCGTACAAGTTCGTCGTCATCGAACTTTGTAAAGAGCTTGAGTTGCTCATAAGGCAAAAAGCTGAAGAATTGTCTAGCAATTTGCTCAATGTCCTATAGATCATGCCAACGGATTGGATCAGATATGAAGAGCGTCGAAGGTGATGATACATACAGATATCGACGATTTTTGGCTCGTTACGAGCGGTACCCTGTTTTCACGACGGAGGAAGATAAGCTGAGGTGCGTCATCCCCAGTTGGCGTTGCAAACCGGGATAGATGTTGATACACAGCCCAGGGATTGGAGGTCCTGGGCTGCGGGTACCGCAGAGGCCGGGGCGATGACGAATTCACTTCCTGGGGATTAACAGCTGAAGGCCCACTACCCGTCTCAATCCAGATCGAGGTAACAAAATGATAAATGCTTGGCCAGGCCGCTGGATCGATTCGAACAAGCTCGTCATCAACGAACTTTGTAAAGTACTTGAGCTGCTCCGTAGGCAAAAAGTCGAAAAACTGTCTTGCGAGTCGCTCGATATCCTATCATGCCATCGGTTGCGATAAGAACTGATGTGTTTCGATTGAAGGTGATACGTACAGATATGAATGGTTTTTGGTTCGTTACGACTGGCGCCCAATGTGCGTGACGGAGGAAGATAAGGCTGATAGGCTGACTTGCAGACGCTGAATGATGTTCATCTGTCATTGTCCTCGTCTTATCGCGATGCGAGGAAAGAAGAGAAGCTACGTGAGAGTTGCGCAGTCTCGAGCCTGGCCTGGGACCCAAGCATCTGGTGGTCGTTGATAAACATGAGATGTGACGTGACGGAGGCTGAAGGTGACCGCCTATAAACTTACAAAGGGACTCGTCCGTGCGCACGAAAGGTTACTTGTATCAGACAATGTATAGCTAAAGTACAATTTTCAAGAAAAAGCAAAGCAATCCAGAATCCTGTTGCATTCCCGCTTCACGGCGAAATACAGATGCATGCAAAATCCCACCCCAGTCCCCAGAGATAACATTGATAGGAACTGAAGCGGTAGCGTTACACATCATCGACAACAACTTGTAAGCACGCGAGCTATTATCTAAGTTTCCATAAGAGCGCGTCGACATTGCGAAGACATCAAAACTCACATAAAGACAAAAGAGACCCAAAAAAAAATTGAAAGGTGAAAAGACAAATTCGATTATCATCGACGTGTCCCAAGTCGAATGCGAAGCAGCACCCAGAAGTGGCGCCGTGGTCCCAATGGTGGTATTGACGCAATTGAGGAGGGTTTGATCGATATTAGATGGGAGCGGCACATTAGATGTAGCATTGGTCAAGTCTGCTGTGTTGTTATAACCGTCCAACGTGAGGACGATGCTGCTTGCTCTATAATATTGTATGGCTTGTTCAGGTTTTGGCAATGTGCTTGAGTCGTTGTAGGCCGTAGGGGTTATATTGGTAGTTTGAAGGTTTGATGAACATGGGCTAGTAATTGTGCTTATAAGATCGATGACCGTCTGGTTGTCTGAAAGAATTCGGAGCATAGTGTTCGTGGTATTTGAAGAGAAGATGGAAGTAACTAAAGCCCCTCCTGGTCGACTTGTATTCGTGGGCAATCCATAC
Source organism: Amanita rubescens (assembly GCA_015039365.1). Classification (NCBI taxonomy): domain Eukaryota; kingdom Fungi; phylum Basidiomycota; class Agaricomycetes; order Agaricales; family Amanitaceae; genus Amanita; species Amanita rubescens. The sequence goes on from WION01000444.1 coordinate 6,305, forward strand.
TGAATTTCATCAGTTAGTCTACCTGATTCTTTCTGCGTAAAAGGAATAGTTACATCGGTTGCGTAGAGGTAACCCGTGCCGTTCCCTGCCCAAACTACTGGCCAGAAGTAAAATGGGAATCCTCGTCCTGCGGTTCCAGGGCCGGTAATGTTCGGGTATCCGGTTATGTTCGGGTATCCGCTTCCGTATTGACTGCGCGACAACTCAATGTCAGGACCGGAGAGTAATTGTCGACTTGAACTAACCTGTTGCCAAATATCAGCGCTCGCGTTCCTCCACCTGCAGTACGACCTGCAAATGGATTCCCAGGGGGTATAATGACCGGGGGCCCACCACCGCCTCCAGATATGACGGCTGGTCTCGGACCTCCCTCCGAAGACGTGCTAACTTCAGAAGCAGAGTCACCACTGCCTCCATCATCGATTCCCGCGCCGTCATCACCTAGTCCGCCGACATTGCCGCCGAAATTGCCGCCAGCACCGTTGCCGACATTGCTACCATTATCTCCGCCCTCATCGCCGCCCTCAGCACCCCCTCCTTCACCTCCACCACCACCACCATCATCTTGCCTGATCGCAACACGAAAGCCTATATCTTCATCTTCATCCGTGTGCCGAGTTATGTCGAAAGCCTGCGGGACCAACATTGGATCGTAGGTACGTCCAGAAGTCAGAATGGAGTGGGAGAGATTTGTGGCCTGTGCTTTTTATGGGGTGTGGCGCCACCAACACATGGGAATCATAGCAGCCATACTTGTGAATGCTGTAGAGTTGGTGCCTAGGATGGACGTAGTGGGGTGATATGTGAATTACATAACCGTTAAGAGTGGTGCTGCTACCTTCACCCTCACCTTCACTGCTCCCCGGGCCACCGCTACTGCTGTCACGAGCACCTCTCCGAGAAGCGAGTTTCACGATTCGAGAAGTACCTTTCCAACAGGGAGGAAGCAGAAATGCAATACCAACGCTGATGACAAATGATCGTCTCAAGCGGTCCGTGGCCATAACTATAAGGTCCTTGAATGGTAAGAGATGATTCGTTCCTGGGTCAGAAGACAAAGTAATCAGGATCGCGGCATTTGGAGGTGGGGCATTTAGTCGATGTCATTTGCTTCAGATCACAGGATCGTCTGAATCAGGGTGGTTGGTTTTCCAAGGCATTCCGAACGCAGAAGGTGCCCGGCACCCTAACGGAGGAACTGAACGTTCATAGCAATCGTTTCAAGCGACGCGCGTCCGTGACTGCAACATCAGAAGGGAGCGGTTGGGACTCAAGGGCGTATCTTCGCCCCGTGAAGTCACGGCGGGGCCACATGGAATCGCCGTTTCCACATTCATCCCGTCACGTCCTGTGTCAGACTTCCATATCTTTAGTCTATTTCGTGCCGTTAGTGGAAAGTGGATTGACCACAGCCTTCGATATTTTGATCAGGGCCGATGCTCCTAATGACCCTACCCTTCAGATGCTATAACTCTCGAAAAGACGGCGATAAGACCTATATCAACCAATAGGCAAACGTTGAACCAATACTTACAACAACTGGCGCATTAGCGGTTCTGGCGTCCGCGCCGGTATTCCTTTCATATAATCTAACCCTCTCAGCGTCGATGGACTACCAACAGAAAACCAACGCTTACGGATCATGGATATGCACCTCCAACATCCTCACCCTCCTTTTCGTTTTCCAGCTTCTTTGGACCCTGGTTATACGCACCATGAATGAGTACACGAGTGAGGGATCAAGGTGGGATCAAAACTGACCTTTCCGGTCAGGATCTCGTTTGATTAGACAAACGGCCCGTTATCGATCCCTTTTATCTTGCGTTACTCGAATCATATCAGTATCTGTCTCTTCCTCGATTCACTATCCATCAGTCTATCGATATTACTAACGTAAACGGGACCTACTTGGAGGATAGATAAACCAACTTGTTGTACTCCCAGTGTTGTTCGTAGAGATAAGATGGCCCTTCGAATTGGAGTCGGACTTCAGTTCAAAGGATGTAGTTTTGGTGCATATAGCTGAATGAATTGGGTGTATAGTTTGTCAAGATGGCGTCTATGACCTTGAAAATGGTCAACATCATCCACAATATCGACGTCGATGTCGACGAACCTGACACGAAAGATCCACCATTTCGCCTCTCTTTCCCCTTTCTCTTGTCTATCATCCCTGCCCTTGTCCTCGCCTTAGTCCTTTGTCGCAAATCTGTATCCCACTCATCGAGCCATGTCCATAGCTCAGTGTAGCCGACGCGCAGTCCGCATATACGAAAAAGGGTACCGAAAACAGCTTATGACTAGCAGCGCTGAGACATATCTTCTAGCCTCGGGTTGAAGTTCTCTGCCAGCACCATCGAACGGCGCTTGGCGAAACATTGAAAGCAAGTGCTGACTTTCATATCCGAGGGCCGGGAGCTTGGTGCGGATTCAAGCTGGGGAAGTCGTGGGGGTGTTTGAAGTTGGAGGCTAATGATTCTGCTTTCCTCGCATCTGGACGAGTCTTGAAGATGTTTGACTTGGTATACAGTGCGGATGGGACGAGTGACTGGACGGATAAGGACTCAGGAGCCAAGAGGGTAGTTGGTGGATGCGTGAATCCATTGCGAGTCGCTGACAATATGTGAGCTCATCCAAGATTCACCGGATTGATGCCCTGGCATGCGATCGACATCGTTGGTAGTTCTAAGCTAGCCGAGGTAGGAGGCGTTGCGTAGAATAGGAAGATAAGGCTGATGGGCTGACTTGGAGACGCTGAACGATGTTCATCTGTCATTGTCCTCGTCTTATCGCGATGTGAGGAAAGAAGAGAAGCTACGTGAGAGTTGCGCAGTCTCGAGCCTGGCCTGGGACCCAAGCATCTGTCGTTGATAAACATGGGATGTGACGTGACGGAGGCTGAACGAAAACTTCAGAATCCTGTTTGTCGTTCTCGCATCGCCCAGCGAAATGCAGGACCCCACCCTAGAGATAACGTTATTTTTCCATTGACAACGACCGAAGCGGTAACGTTGCACATCATTTTATAACACGAGTATCATACAATACAACACACGACGTTAGTAGTTACAAATTAAACTTCCATCAGGGCGCGTTGACAGAGGACTGGCATATGTACGAAGAGCAGTGTGGCACGGTAGTAACCGCGTAGTAGTGGCGGTGACAGTCGATGTAACAGGAAGAACAGCGCAAAGATACCTATCAATTGTGGGGGGAGAACGAAAAGTAAGAAGTAAGTAGGTGCTTCCTTAACTTTATGGCCCATGTAATTGCCCTGTTTGTTGTAAACAATGGATTAGAGCACTGGTGGAGGTCTGACTCTCCTGGGGAACTCACCCTCAATCCGGAATTGGATCCAGAGTGCCTTAATAGCCTGGCGAACGTCTGGCCAAGCCGCTGGAATAATTTGTATGAATTCGTCATCAACCTTTGTATAGTACCGGATGGAGTCATGGTCGCGGTTTTCAAGCGGAATGCTAAAAGACTTTCGGGCAACCATCTCAATCTCCTATGTGCTATGAACTCGGGTAGGAGCTGGTGAATGTCGACAATGCTACGTACATCTAATGGCGTGTTCTGGCCCACTGCAACTGGCGTAAAGCCTTTACAACGGAGGATCAAGAAAGACTGAGGTGGCCGCTGGTTTTCCATTGTTACCGTCTTATCGATCGCGCTGTGGGGAGGAAAGAGAAGGTAGTGCGGTCTTGGGCCTGGTCTGGAACGCGCAGTCGCCGATAACAGGAACCCGATCAAAATATTGGCATATTCCATTGACATGTTCCTTTCTATCGCCGAACTACCATCAGCGAACAAAGCTCCCGAGCATGGAGTGCCAAGGAGTGCCGTTACGATCGCGTTACTTGGGGATTAGGCACGACCGTATCAGACGATGCACAGAATTCTGTTGGTCGTTCCCGCATCGCTCAGCGAACGCGTGCAAAACCTCACCCCAGAGATCAAGTCGTTTTTCCATTGACAAGAACTGAAGCGATAACGTTACACATCATCTTACAACGCGAGCAGCATACGATACACACGACATTACAAACTAAATTTCCATAAGAGCGCGTCGACCTTGCGAAGACATCAAAACTCACAAGGATATTCGCCTACCATAGATACAACAGCATCCATACAATCCATGCGAGACCGAGCAGTTCGGTTGCCGGAACCGCTCCCGCTCCCGAAGCAGCATTCACAAGTGGCGCCGTCGTCCCAATGGTGGTATTGACGCAATTGAGGAGGGTTTGATCGATATTAGATGGGAGCGGCACGTTAGATGTAGCATTGGTCAAGTCTGCTGTGTTGTTATAGCCGTCCAACGTGAGGACAATGCTGCTTGCTCTGTAATATTGTATAGCCTGTTCAGGTTTCGGAAATGTGCTGGAGTCGTTGTACGCCGTAGGGGTTATATTCGTAGTTTGAAGGTTTGATGAACACGGGCTGATGATTGTACTTATAAGATCGATGACCGTCTGGTTATCTGAAAGAATTCGGAACGTAGTGTTCATGGTCTTTGAAGAGAAAATGGAAATAAACAAGGGCCCTCCTGGTCGACTTGTATTCGTGGGCAATCCATACTGAATTTCAGTTAGTTCTACCTGGTTCTTTCCGCGTAAGAGGAATAGTTACATCGGTTGGGTAGAGGTAACCCGTGCCGTTCCCTGCCCAAATGACTGGCCAAAAGTAAAATGGGAATCCTCGTCCTGTGGTTCCAGGGCCGGTTATGTTCGGATATCCGCTTCCGTATTGACTGCACGACAACTCAAAGTCAGGATCGGAAGGTAATTGACAACTTTAACTAACCTGTTGCCAAATATCAGCGCTCGCGTTCCGCCACCTGCGGTACGACCCGCAAATAGGTCCCCATTGGGTATAATGGCCGGGGCCCCACCACCCTTTCCAGATATGACGGCTGGACTCGAACCCCCCTCCGAAGACGTGCTAACTTCAGAACCAGTAGGCGAAGGTGATGGAAGTAAAGGAGGGGGGAATGGAAAATCTGGTGGAAGCGGTGGTGGTGGTGGCGGTGGAAGCGATGGTGGAAACGGTAGTCCCAATTGCCTGATCGCAACACGAAAGCCTATATCATCATCTTCATCCGTGTCCCGAGTTATATTGAAAGCCTGCGGGACCAACATTGGATCGTATGTCGCTTTTTATGGGGTGTGGCGCCACCAAACATGCTGTGCCTGGGTGATATGTGAATTACATAACAATACTGCTGCTACCTAACCTTCACCCTCGCCTTCACTGCTACTGCTGTCACGAGCACCTCCCCGAGAAGCGCGTTTCACGAGAAGTAGCCAAACGGCCCATTATTGATCCCTTTTATCTTGTGTCACTCGAATCATATCAGTATCTGTCTCTTCCTCGATTCACTATCCATCAGTCTATCGATATTACCAAAGCAGACGGGACCTACCTGTAAGATAGATAAACCAACTTGTTGTACTCCCAGTGTTGTTCGTAGAGATAAGACGACCCTTCGAATTGGAGTCGGACTTCGGTCCAAAGGATGTAGTTTTGGTGCTGAATGAATTGGGTGTATAGTTTGTCAAGATGGCGTCTACGACCTTGGAAACGGTCAACATCATCGACGCCGATGTCGAGGAACCTGACAAGAAAGATCCACCATTTCGCCTCTCTTTCCCCTTTCTGTTGTCTATCATCCCTGCCCTTGTCCTCGCCAGGCTTAGTCCTTTGTCGCTTTTGGGACGCAAATCTGTATCCCACTCATCCCCTCTTCCACCTGATTAGCTCAGTGTAGCCGACGCGCAGTCCGCATATCCGAAAAAGGGTACCGAAAACAGCTTACGACTAGCAGCGCTGAGACATGTCTTCTAGCCTCGGGTTGAAGTTCTCAGTCGCAGCTTGCCAGCACCATCGAACGGCGCTTGGCGAAACATTGAAAGCAAGTGCTGACTTTCATATCCGAGGGTCGGGAGCTTGGTGCGGATTCAAGCTGGGGAAGTCGTGGGGGTGTTTGAAGTTGGAGGCTAATGATTCTGTTTTGGATGAGTCTTGAAGATGTTTGACTTGGTATACAGTGCGGATGGGACGAGTGACTGGACGGATAAGGACTCAGGAGCCAGGGCCGCCTCTTCCCTTTCCGAGGCACTCACGGCTTCGGGTCACATACCTGTGACCGCCGCCAGTCGAGGCAAGTGCGAGCAACAGTCAACTGCCCTCCCACCCTCAGGCCTCAGCAACTACCTATGCATCACCGGTACCCACCATGCACGTCCAGAAAACATTTTGTATAGTAATTGATAAACAAATGAACTGGGTTTTGTTGCAGGTCGGAGGTGCCGCCTCAATCAAGGCGTATTGGTTTACACGGGTGAGGGGCATAGGTGGTTCAGGGCATAAGTGGGAGGTAGCCAGAGGTCCAGGGCCCAAGGGGGAGGTAACAAAAGGTGAGCTGGAGTGAGTGGGGGTCCAGGGGCCAAGAGGGAGTGTGGTCGGAACTACCATCAGCGAACAAAGCTAGGACAGTGCCGTTATGATCGCATTACTTGGTACTAGTCAACCTCTCGACCATAGGATTAGGCACGAAAGGCTGCTTCCGTATCAGACAATGTACGGCTCAAGCGCAATTTTTCGAAAGCAGTCCAGAATTCTGTTGGTCGTTCCCGCTTTGCAGCGAACTGCAGTTATTTTTTCCATTGACAAGAACTGAAGCGATAACATTACACATCATCTTACAACACGAGCAGCATACAATACACACGACGTTACAAACTAAACTTCCATAAGAGCACGTCGACATTGTGAAGACATCGAAACTCACAAGGATATTCGCCTACCATAGATACAACAGGATCCATACAATCCATGCGAGACCGACCAGTCCGGTTGCCGGAACCGCTCCCGCTCCCGAAGCAGCATTCACAAGTGGCGCCGTCGTCCCAATGGTGGTATTGACGCAATTGAGAAGGGTTTGATCGATATTAGATGGGAGCGGCACATTAGATGTAGCATTGGTCAAGTCTGCTGTGTTGTTATAGCCGTCCAACGTGAGGACGATGCTGCTTGCTCTGTAATATTGTATAGCTTGTTCAGGTTTTGGAAATGTGCTGGAGTCGCTGTACGCCGTAGCGGCTATATTAGTAGTTTGAAGGTTTGATGAACAAGGACTAGTGATTGTGCTTATAAGATCGATGACCGTCTGGTTGTCTGAAAGAATTCTGAACGTGGTGTTCGTGGTATTTGAAGAGAAGATGGAAGTAAACAAAGCCCCTCCTGGTCGACTTGTATTCGTGGGTAAACCATACTGAATTTCATCAGTTAGTACTACCTGATTCTTTCCGCGTAAAGGAATAGTTACATCGGTTGGGTAGAGGTAACCAGTGCCGTTCCCTGCCCAAACGACCGGCCAGAAGTAAAATGGGAATCCTCGTCCTGCGGTTCCAGGGCCGGTTATGTTCGGATATCCGCTTCCGTATTGACTGTGCGACAGCTCAATGTCAGGATCAGAAGGTAATTGACGACTTGAACTAACCTGTTTCCAAATATCAGCGCTCGCGTTCCTCCACCTGCGGTACGACCCGCAAATAGGTCCCCATTGGGTATAATGACCGGGGTCCCACCACCAGTTCCAGATATGACGGCTGGACCCGTACCCCCCTCCGAAGACGTGCTAATTTCAGAACCAGAGTTACCACTGCTAGCACCACCTCCCCCACCGCTGCTTCCACCGGATCCTCCACCACCGCTTCCACCATATTGCCTGATCGCAACACGAAAGCCTAGATCATCATCTTCGTTCGTGCGCCGAGTTATGTCGAAAGCCTGTGGGTCCAACATTGGATCGTAGGTACGCCCAGAAGTCAGAATGGAGTGGGAGAGACTTGTCGCCTGCGCTTTTTATGGGGTATGGCGCCACCAACACATGGGGTCATAGCACCCGTACTTGCGAATGCTGTAAAGTTGGTGCCTAGGATGGACGTAGTGGGGTGATATGTTAATTACATAACTGTGACGTGTGACGCGGTCCGAGCAGTCGAGCACCGAGAATGATTCGAGAAGTACCTTTCCAACATAGAGGAAGCAGAAATGAAATGCCAACAGTTTTCAAACCGAGGAGTGACAGATTATGAAAGATCGTTTCAAGCGATCTGTGGCCATATCCTTGAATCGTAAGAGATAATCCGTTCCTGGGTCAAAAGGCAAAGTAATCAGGATCGCGGCATTTGGAGATGTGGCAGCATTTAGTCCATGTCGTTTGCTTCGGGTCACAGGATCTTCTGAATCAGGGTGGTGGGTTTTCCAAGGCATCCCGAAATGCCGTCTCTTTTTCGATTCGCCATCCATCAGTCTATTAATATCTCCAACGCAAACGGAGACCTACTTGAAAGATAGATCAAGTAACTTGTTGTACTCCCAGTGTTGTTCGTAGGGATAAGACAGCCCTTCGAATTGGTAGGCACCACAAAGACGAACACGATGCTCACGATTGCTCGAATTGCCTTGGATATTAATGAATATAGGCCGTTGTGGAAAAGGTATTCCGAAATTTGAGTGTCGTAGGGTTGCGTGAATTGTTTAGGTGATAATAGGGTGTTCAGTACGCGAAGGTGGTTAAGTGCATGACTTGACCTGGCAAGTATCGTTAAGAGCGCAACGACGTGAATTCAAAACTCACTGTGGTGCATTTGCAATGGACCGTAACATGAACAGGCTTAGCTTTCGCATAAGCACGAGCCAACTTTCAACTGGTCGATGCACGCCCGCCACTTGCACAAAGCACGTCAGAAAGCAACAATGGAGAACTAACAAGCGCACTTACCTGATCCTGATGCTAATACCGCACGAGACCAGATAGCCAAAGCCTCTTCGTCGTTGTCAAGTGGCACGAGACACCTCATGCCATCGATCCCCAGCCACATCTGCCTCGAAGCGAGCCCTCAGCTCTTTCTTCAGTTGCCTTGTCTGGATGACACCCCTCCACCACTCCTGCAGCTTGCACGCACTGTCGTGACGTCGCTTCTGCTCCAGGCGCTCCAGGCGTTTCAGTCGAGCGCTATCGATGATGGTGGCGTGCGAGACGGCGGACGAGGTGCCTCCCAGATTTATTCCTCCTCTGCGAATAGCGGTATCCACTGCATGTTGAGAAGATCGTGGTGGTTCGAAGAAGGACAGCTCTCGGCAGTATACTCATTTGTCACGTGGAATGAGATCGCCTTACTAACCAGTTGAGACTACTAATGTCAACGCCATGTAACAAAAACGTACTGCGATAATGTCTAGTACGTCGTGCCTCACCCGCCGCCCTTCGCCTAACATTCCTTATCGATCGGCGGGAATCTTTATTTTTAACTTTCGTCGGATGACCGGGATTTCTCGGTTGACCCAATTTTTCCGCAGGGGTGCTGTTGGGAGTCGTCAGCTTGTCAAACGAGAAAGGACAATAAAATCGTTTACCTGTGGGTTTCACAGAGATGTACTTAAACCATGGATGTCGTACTACTTCTTCTATGCTCATTCGTTCCTCCGGACGATACTTAAGCATCATTTCCAATAAATCATTCAAAAGCACGATCTCCTCTTCTTCGAGCTGCGTCCCAGCAGGCTCAATCATGGGTCCGTAGTCGACCGTCGGCGGCATGTCATCGACTCCGATCTCCTCCAGCTGCGCCCGAATGGGATGCATTTTATGTGGTGGCTTAAGTTCTCCATTTTCTTCAAAACACTCACGACGCCCCTTGAATGCGTTCCACCAAGCGTCCCACCAAGGATCTGGCAATTTACCAAACGTAAGAACGGTATCAAGTAATACCGAAGTATGAGAAGCCATGAACGGGCAGAAGAGTGGACGCCCAGCACGAATCTCAAAAATTGCCCATGCCAACCCCCAGATGTCAGAAGCGGTACTGACAATGTTGTCAAAGCGAGCTTCCGGGGAAAAGTAATGCATTGTTGTGCCCGCGTTATAACTATTTGGCGGGGCGTTTATGGCGAAAGATTGACCGAAGTCGATGACAACAATGTTTTCCTCTAAAAAGGATAGGAAAGAGCGAGCACCTGTGTCTACGGGCGCGACGAGCTCCCGGGGTGCTTGCGGCCCTAGAGGAGAGCCATCGAGAGCTCCGATCTTTCCTGTCTTTAGCCCACCAAGCACTCTGTAGACTTCGCTGTCCGACCATCTGCGGGCCTGATCAGTAATCTGAAAAAGGATATTTCTTGGTGTCAGATCTGAGGAGAAAAGTTGTTAAAAGTTAATAGATTTTGACGTGAATGTGGAATGTGAATCTGGTGACGAACCTCCGTGTACAAACCCTGTGAAATGCATGAATTCCACTACGGTGGCAACTTGCTTTGCCACCTTCCTCGCCAGATCTCCGCGCAGCCGTTTGTTCCAACCCAAATTAGACATGGAAAGTAGACTCGGTCCAGCAAATTGAGAGATAATGCACAGATGCGTCCCGTTTGGCCCGTGCACTGTGAAATGGTCCATGACGGGCAGGATATTGTGACGAGCAGGATTATGAGAGGTGACGGCGACGGAGTAAAGCGCGGCGGGGACGACAATGTCTGCGATCTCGCCCTTCGGCCTAGAGGATTGAGCTGCAGAAAGAATCTTCAATGCGACCAAGGTGTCCGAGGCAGATGACTGTGGACGCTGGTCTCGTACCAGCCAGACGGTTGATGAGCCTCCATAACCCAATTTGTGCAATACTTTGTAGCGACCGTTGGCGAAAACATCACCGATCGACACCGGGTGAAGTCCTCCAGGTCTGTACAACTCGGCATCCTCTATTGAGTCGAGGTTGGAGAGCCTGTATCGTCTCTGAAACATGATATGAAGACTTTTTGAGATTTGCTTCTGGGGCGCGCCTGGATTTCGAAGATGTCGTCTTAACGATATATCATTCCCATTATGTAAGTAGTGGGTTCAGTACTGGGAGCAATAGTGACAGTTTGGGTCATGCCAGAATAAGGTGTGACCACCCAGAAAAACGGTAGCATTACCAGAACGATACATCCGCAAGTTTGATCGAGACAACGGAAGATATCAAGACAGCCAAGCACAAGCCTTCCGTTTTCAGACCCTTCGTTTTCGATCACGACCAAGGACAAGTCAAGTTCCGGCCCACTTGTGATCGATTGATCGACGATCACTTCTCCTTTCTGTCGACTGTATCATGTATATTGTGCTCCTTTGTGTTTACTGTGGACCGAAAGGGGGAGATGTCGGCGAGACAATCGTGCAAAAGCCAAGGGCAATTTTCCAAGTCCAGAATTCTGTTGGTTCGTTCCCGCATCGCAGCGAAATGCAGATGCGTGCGAAACCCCACCCCAGAGATAAAGTTGTTTTTCCATTGACAAGAACTGAAGCGGTAGCGTTACACATCATCTTACAACACGGGTATCATACAATACACACGACGTTACAAGCTAAAATTCCATAAGAGCATGTCGATATCGCGAAGATATTTAAACTCACAAGGTATATTCGCCTACCATAGATACAACAGCATCCATACAATCCATGCGAGACCGAACAGTCCGGTTGTCGGGGCCACTCCCGAACCTGGAGCAGCATTCACAAGTGGCGCCGTCGTCCCAATGGTGGTATTGACGCAATTGAGGAGGGTTTGATCGATATTAGATGGGAGCGGCACATTAGATGTTAAATTGGTCAAGTCAGCTGTGTTGTTATAACCGTCCAACGTGAGGACAATGCTGCTTGCTCTGTAATATTGTATGGCTTGTTCTGGTTTTGGAAATGTGCTTGAGTCGTTGTACGCCGTAGGGGTTATATTCGTAGTTTGAAGGTTTGATGAACAAGGACTAGTGATTGTGCTTATAAGATCGATGACCGTCTGGTTGTCTGAAAGAATTCGGAACGTAGTGTTCGTGGTCTTTGAAGAGAAAATGGAAATAAACAAGGGCCCTCCTGGTCGACTTGTATTCGTGGGCAATCCATACTGAATTTCAGTTAGTTCTACCTGGTTCTTTCCGCGTAAGAGGAATAGTTACATCGGTTGGGTAGAGGTAACCCGTGCCGTTCCCTGCCCAAACGACTGGCCAGAAGTAAAATGGGAATCCTCGTCCAGCGGTTCCAGGGCTAGTTATGTTCGGATATCCACTTCCGTATTGACTGCGCGACAACTCAAAGTCAGGATCGGAGGGTAATTGTCGACTTGAACTAACCTGTTGCCAAATATCAGCGCTCGCGTTCCTCCACCTGCAGTACGACCCGCAAATGGTTCCCCATCGGGTATAATGGCCGAGGCCCCACCACCCCTTCCAGATATGACGGCTGGACTCGAACCTCCCTCCGAAGATGTGCTAACTTCAGAACCAGAGTCACCACTGCTGGTACTACCTTCTCCATCACCACTTCCACCATATCCTCCATCGATTCCAGCGCCGCCATCACCTATTCCGCCGACGTCACCGCCAACATCGCCGCCAACATCACCCCCTTCATCTCCACCACCTTCGCCTCCCTCTTGCCTGACCGTAACACGAAAGCCTATATCATCATTTTCATGGTTGAGCTTGGGCAGCGGACAAGGCTTCTCCGTGCGTCGAGTTATGTTGAAAGCCTGCGGGACCAACATTGGATCGTGAAGTCAGAATGGAGTGGGAGAGATTTGTCGCCTGTGCTTTTTATGGGGTGTGGCGCCACCAACACATGGGAGTCATACTGCAGCTGTTACCCGTACTTGTGAATGCTGTAGAGTCGTGCCTAGTAGTATGGATGTAGTGGGGTGATATGTGAATTACATAACCAATATCGTAGCTGCTGTTCAACGTTTGCCTATGTTGATGCCATCCTTCATCCCTTCGTATCTTCCTGATTTACAAGATCGACTAGTGAAGTCGCAGAGTTAGACGATAGCTGGAGGAAAGGCGCGGTTTTACAGCTTAGATGAAGGGTCGCCTACGGAAGTAGTGGGTCAATTCACTCACATACGTGTACGGGAAAGGGTAACAATACCTTTGCAAGCTGCCTTTCCGTTCGCATCTCTTCGTGTGTACCTTTGGTTTCGCATGGATAGGGAGGTGGGTGCGGGTCGTGCACGGATTGAAGGCGATGCCGGTTACTATTGCAATGAGGAGATGGACGAAGAGTCGGTTATGAACATACCGAACCAATGACAGCGAATCAGCCGGTCATGTGCTGTATGGAGTCGGGCCAAACCCCATTAATCGCCCCAAAATCAGCATTCCTATTTTCCTTTTCCTCAGTTCAACTAATCCAGCATAGTAACAGTGGCCCTCCTGATATCTGTACCACGGCCTGTCGATTTTCAGAGGACGAACAATTGTCTCGCTAGCGCCGTGGTTTCGGCTCTGAACGCCCCTCTCGTTATTGTCGGCGAATGACTACAAGGTGTCCTATCAAGCAAAGTGCGGATCATTCAGGCCATGCGGCGCAAGGGTGGAAAACGACGGAGTGGGCTGGTTAACGCTCCACCGGCCAACGGCATTCGCGATGAAAATCCAGTTTCCCCTGTCTTGACGTACGCCAGCGCGGGATTCCGAAACCATCCTGACGTCCCTCTTTCTTCCAATCGCGCCAAGTCGAAACTCGACGGTATGCACACGCCTTCGCCTTTTCGTGTCCAATCTGACCGCTCCGCCGACAGTGCCGAGTGTTCACCATATCCAACTACCTCCCGAGGCCCTTTGAACGCACGGTACTATGCTTGTCATCTAGAAACTCAGAGAAGCGCGCATTACTAGCACTACGCCTATTGCATGTGTACGAAATGCGGAGTCAGAAAGGTTTTGAAATAAGGATTCCCACCTATCGCTGATATATGTATGAGGTACGATGTACATAGAGATGGGCAAATGACCTCGAGTTCAACGCCGAGCCGCAACCACTCAAAAGCTGCTCGAACGTTGGCTTTAAATTATGTCATTCCCACTACGGAACGACTCCAACTTAACCTCTACTGGTCTGGGACTCTTCACCTTTACAAATTTCAGGGATTCAAGGCCTCAGATCCCGCGTCAGATAATTGTTTCACTGGTCGTGTGCACACCGGGCTCTCATGATGTCCAAATTGCGATTGCAAACACCACTTATATAATATTTAACTCGCAAAATTCCTTCCAACGTCCTATGACTCCAACTCATCCCAATCGCACTCTCAAAAAAAACCATATGCTCATCAGTACCTTATAGGCTTGCCCCTTGAAGAACAACTGTTTTAGCTGCTCAACACCTTGAATAGTGTAACATCTTACGGTTGCCACATCGGGAATTCATCAGTATTGTTTTCAACTTTTGGGCATTTTATCCCCAAACATTTTTTAATCTTTGTCATTATGCCTGAATGCCCCGCACTAAAGTCAATATTGAGCCGTCTCGAATTAGGCCAGAAAAAGTCGCAAGCCTTACTTGTTTGGAGTCGCTGCTTTCTGATTGCCTGAATGCCCCGCACTAAAGTCAATGTTGAGCCGTCTCGAATTAGGCCAGAAAAAGTTGCAAGCCTTACTTGTTGGCAGTGGTGCCAGTGGTGGCGGGAGTAGTGCTAAATCAAACGAACCAACATCAGCGCTGCTTTTTCTGTCAAAGAACAATAATGATGCGTACGTGTCGCCGGGTCCATTGACGGGAGCGGCGAGTGAAATTTGAGCGAACAAGATCAGCGGAATGAGTGCGATCATGCTTAGTTTAACCATGGTGACGTTGTCGAGTTTGTGAATTAGAGAGAGGTGTTCTCAAGTGGCCAGCACGCTGAGAAGAAGTGGACTGCGCTGCAGTGTAGGCCGAAAAAATCTCATACGTATGGCTTTATACTATTAGCAGTATGTCGGAGTTCGCAGACGGATCAGGAAAAAGATGGTAACAGATGGTAACTTGACGACTTTCGAACCCGACCATCAAAGTTCAAACGATCAATTGATGACTTGAACTAACCTGCTGCCAAAGATCTCTGGTCAAAATATCGATGTTTGCTCCAGGCTGTGGTCAATTCGCTTTCCACTAACGGCACGAAATAGATTATAGGCGTGGAAGTCTGACGCAGGAAAGGACGGAGGAGATGGATGTGGAAACGGCGATTCCGGGTTGCGCGTCATTTGAAACGATTGCTCGGAATGATTGCTATGAATGTTCTGTTCCTCCATTAGGGTGCCGGGTATCTTGACAAAAGATCCGAAGCAAACGACATTGATTAAATGCTGCCCCATCTCCAAATGCGGTTCAAAAGATATAGTTCTGGTTGTGGATGAACGCATATAGCTCAATAAATTGGTGTATAATTTGTCAGACGACGTCTACTAAACAGCATCCCAAGGAGTCAATAAGAGTCGCATTCTGCTGAATAACCAGGGGTATCGCAGCGTTCGAGATTCAAGCCGCAGACGTCGAGTTACGTTGACATTTTCACATAGAACTTGACCTGAGAGTTCCCCGGCCGTAGCAGAGTGCATGAAAATGTTACGTTAGCGGGTTTCGAATCTGCGGGCCCATGCCACCTGTGGTCGCCAACAAATCTTGGAGGTAATGTTGTACACAGCAGGGTGCGCAATCAGGTGCGTTGGAGATCGCTTTTATATCGTGATAGACAGGGTTTCGAGTCCCGAGAGTTGAGGTTCAAATAAATGCGGTCAATGTCCATAGTTCTCTCATCCAAGTGGCCTAACAAAGTCGTTCTCTGACAAAACACATTCAAGAGATAACATTACAGCCTCAGTAACAAAAAGATGAACGAACCGATCCAAAAAGACTACAACAACCCATCATTAATTTACGACACAAGTATCATATACAACCGACGTTGCAAACTAAAGTTTCGTCAGAGGGGGTCGACATTGCAACGAGGACGAAAAAATAACTTACAGGATATCTTTATCTATGATTACAACAGTAACATCCATATAATCAACGCGAGACCGAATAGTCCGGTTGTCGGGGCCGTTCGTATCACACTTGAGGCTATACCCGAACCAGAAGCAGCATTTACGAGTGGGGCCGCATTTCCGATTGTAGCATTCAGGCAAGTAAGAAGGTTTTGGTCGATATTGGATGGGAGCGGCACGTCGGATGTACTGTTGGTCAAGTCCGCGGTGTTATTATAGCCATCCAGCGTTAGGGCGATGCTGCTTGCTCTATAATATTGTATCGCTTGTTCAGGTTGGGGTATTGGGGCGGAGTCGTTGTAGAGCGTAGCGGTTATGTTCGTGGTTTGAAGGTCTGACGAACATGAGCTGGTGATTGTTCCTATAAGGTCGATGACTGTCTGGTTGTCGGAAATGATCCGGAACGTAGTATTCGTGGTATTGGAAGAAAAGGGGGCAGAAACCAAGGGCCCTCCTGGTCGACTTGTATTACTCGGTGAGCCATACTGGAATTAATGTGTTAGTCGGCTGGACTTTTCTGCGTGAAAGGCACACTCACCTCAGTCGGGTAAAGGTAACCCGTGTCAGCCCCAGCCCAGACGACGGGCCAGAAATAGAATGGAAAACCTCGTCCGGCTGTTCCGCGACCTGTTATGCCTGGATATCCACTTCCGTACTGCCTGCATGACAAGTCAGCATTGGATGCGAAATAAATCGTTGAATTGATTACCTGGTGCCATAAATCTGTGTTCGTGTTCCCCCACCTGCGGTACGACCTGCAAACGGTTGCCCGCTAGTTATCACAACCGATTTTCCACCACCTTTCCCGGATACGACGGCTGAACTCGAACCTCCTCCCGAAGACGTGCTGATTCCGGAACTGCTGCCACTCTTGCCTCCACTCTTGCCTCCACTGCTGCCACTGCTGCTGCTACCTTCACCTTCACCGGCGCCCCCGCTACTGCTGCTTTTCCCGCTGCTACTGCTGCCACCTCTTGAGCCACTACCTATTGAACGGCCGCCTCCACCTCCCCTGCTGCCTCCCCCAAGCATGATCTCACCCTTAACTTGAGCATCATCTCTGCGGCCGACTGCCCGTCGCGGTTGGGGTTTCCTGGAGCGTCGAGGTATGAAAGGGACAAACATGGTTGCGGAGGTCTTCGGAGTGTAGAGATGAGAATGGAGTTGGAGTCAAGCGCATGCTTCTTTTATATTATGGAGGACGTCATGCTGGCCATGGTGTGTAGCGCGCTTTCCATAAAAGGTAGTTACAGCATCGCGGGATAGTGGCTGTGCATGAGTCAGCACAGCGGATTCAACGCTGTCTAATATCTAGGCTGTGCACGATATACCTATCAAATGATAATATCCATCTCTACTGCGTCGATCGGCATTCTCTCACTCTGAAGCGCAAGAATGAATCATACGATATTCAGAACAGCAAAAGATAGTTCGTACCAGTGCAGAAGATAGAGCATCTGACAGCACGACAGATACTCTACCAGTGGATGATGAAACCCCACTAACAGCTTATCATAGCCTCGCCTAACATTGTCCTCGAGATCGCAAGTACAATATCTCATCGAAATGCTGTTGGAGCATCGATTATTACTATCTCAATGCGGCCCTTTTCTGATGACCCATTCGTCGCTGATGTGAGTCGAATCCTAGGCTACGAACGACCGCCGTCACATGCTATCAATACAACATATGACTTACACGATCGATATGTTCATACAACAAGCTCGTCAGATATTGACCCGTCGCTTTGACATCGACGTCGACGGGATCTAGTGCGGAAAGTCTCGAGCCGGAGCCTTTCGAACCTGGATCAGAGGCAGCATTTGCGGTGCTTTCTTGTCCACCAGGCACCCTCTACTAGCGATGGAAGTCAGCAAGTTTCGAACCTGCGTCTTCGACAACAGATGAGTGAGTTCCGATCGTTTCCAGCAATCGTTTCAAGCGATTCCCATCCGCTCGGCTACAGAGCCGCAACGCAGAGAGGGAAAACCGTTACATTGGCTCGGCCTCGCGCATGGGACCAACAACTGGTGGTCGCCTATATGGACATTGGAATGTGACGTATGTACGTGACGTTGACGGTGAGACTGTAATACTGCTGCGAAAGGATTCGTTTTTTGTTTTCCCGAAAGTAGGCCGTGCAGTACTACGAAGATTACTTCGGTTGAGGAAGGGACGCCTCAAGCGCGCGTCTCGAGAAAAGTTCAAACGAACGTTGTCGACCTCAAAGTATACGCTTGGTCGTTCTCGTATGGAAACAGCCAACCACAGATGCGTTCTCTTCACCAAAAAATTACACGCGAGAAATAGTTATTATTCCGCTGACAAAAAGATGAAGCAATAATGCTACATCAGCTTATTAACTGACGTCATAGAATACAAACTAAATTTCCGTAAGTGCATGTCGACATTTTAGACAGGGCGAAAAAAAACTCACGTATATCTTCGCTACAATAGATACAATAACAACCATATAATCCAGGCAAAACCGAGCAGTCCAGACGTCGGGGCCGTTCCCATCACGCTCGAGGCCATACTACCCGAACCTAAAGCAGCATTCACAATCGGCGCCGTCACCCCAATGGTAGTATTGAGACACATGAGGAGGTTTTGGTCGATATTTGACGGGAGTACCACATTAGATGTACCATTAGTCAGATCTGCCGTGTTATTATAGCCGTCTAGCGTGAGGACAATGCTGCTGGCTCGATAATATTGTATCGCTTGTTCGGGTCTTGGCAGTGGGCTGGATTCGTTGTAGGGCATAACTGTTAAATTGCCGGCTTCGAGGCTGGACCAGCGACACGCGTAGATGATTTGGGGTATAAGATCGGTGAGTGTGTGGTTGTCTGAAAGAATGCGGTACGTAGTATTCGTGCTCGTGAAATTGGACGGAAAGACGGCAGTAGCCAAAGGCCCTCCAGGTCGACTTGTATTTGTGGGTAAACCATACTGGAATCTTTTAGTTAGCCCGCTTGATTCCTTCGCATGTAAGGAGTAATTACATCAGTTGGATAGAGGTAGCCCGTGCCATTCCCAGCCCAAACGACTGGCCAGAAATAAAATGGGAATCCCCGTCCTGTGGTTCCAGGACCAGTAATGTTCGGATATCCACTTCCGTATTGACTGCATGACGCCTCAGCATAAAAATCTGAAGATGATTATCGATTTAAACTTACCTGGTACCGTAGATTTCGGCTCGCGTTCCTCCACCGGCAGTACGACCAGCGAATAGGTGCCCACTGGGTATAACAACCGTGCGCCCGCCACCGCTTCCAAATATGACGGCTGGACTCAAACTTCCCTCCGAAGACGTGCTGATCTCTGTACCGCTAAGGCTAGGTACTGGCAGATCGCCTTCAATGCTCCCACTGCTGCCAGTGCTGTTGCCTCCAGAGCGTCGGGTTATGAGGGGAAACATGGAGTAATTCATGATGCGAACACATGTTCCTTTTATGATAAATCATATTGATGGGTTGGGGCAAACGCGGGAGCGGACCATAGCACTTACCAAATAAGGCAGTTATAAACAGCAACTTTGATGATGGCTGTGCATATGGCGACTCTAATATGGTATGCTGTTATGAAGAAGAGCTCGTGATGACCAACGGATGCCATACCAGCGCAGAAGACAGAACCAGGTCACTCTTCAATTGGCAAGTCTGGAGCAGCCATGTCGAACGAGTCAAATCAAGGGAAGCACGTGCACGTGGCTGGAATCGTCTCCGTTGCCGGTGCATGCTGATAGATGCTGATGCAGATCCTACACGTCATATGGTTGATGAGGGTTAACGTTGACCGTTGATGCATGTGATGGTTGTATCAGCGGAGCGATGGCGCGTATGGGTTTTGACCGTGATGGCCGCCATCGAGCAGCTTTGGCGACTGCCTCGCTATTCTGGCAAGTATTTTCTCACCCATGTTGAGCAGATTTGCGCTGACGACCTTTGTCATAATAGCTCTTGCAGTTTCTGTGTTTACTATCGAACAGGCCTGTCAACAACGTACGGATGTCGCAACCACTCAGATCAATTCGACGCAGGATGGTGGTGTATTTTATGAACTCCTGACCTCCAGCACGAACACCAGCAACGCACATAGTATCTGCGAGGATTTCGGGCATTTGCAGAACCTTGTTACAAGAAACCCGTCTGATCAGACTGTATGTGACCGTTGTTTCTATGCACGGTTGATTCTTATCTTTCATTAGATTAAACACCAACTTAGAGTAACGCTCACCAGACCACCTGGTTATACACAATATTCCGGTAGAGTTAGGGTTGGCAATCGCATCTATAACCTCGTTTTTGCCACTGCTGCATTCAATATGTGGGTGGACTCATCTGTACGTCCGCGAATAGACCCGAGCAAGGTGGGCACCTTAGGTGATAGGGTCAATGCACCTGCCTTCGACAATTTGTTTGGGAGTGTGGTTAGAGGGTGGCTTTATCGAAATACGGTTGAAATTGGCGGACTGGAGATTCCTGACATACCCTTTGCATCTACGAGGTTGGAATCGAGATTCGGTAAAGTAGGACATGGGTGCGCTATCTTTCCTCTTTTTTCTCTACCCAACTTCATGTCGTTTATCTCAGCGTTATTCCCTTCCCCTTTGAAGAGTATCGTACCAGGCTCAGATATCCTTCCTTCTGGATGAGTCCCGAAACAAAGCTCGAACGAAACGTCATAGCCTTCTCTCATCGTCTAACTCTCGGTGAAGTTCACATCGGCATGATCGAGAATGTCTACGTTGGTGATATCGAGTACCACCCCTGCGCGGTATCTTCCTTTTGGATGACAAAGAAGGCAAAGATCCGCGTAAAGTCGACGTCAGTTGGTCTGGAGGATGAAACCATTATATTTGACACTGCATCACAGTACATCCGTGGCCCCGCAGATGCAGTGCATGAAATCTATAAATCAATTCCAGAAAGCCAAAAACTGGAGGACGGGCTGTACGGTTATCCGTGCGATATTACCCCACCTGCGATAACCATTCAGCTGCGTGATCGGGGGCGAGAATGGCCGATTGAGCCATATCTGTAAGGATTCTTTTTCCTGCGTACGAGTTTCAACGTTTACTAAGTAATGATACAGCTTCAGTCGCTGGGGCACGCGACCCAATCCTACTCACCCTGCCGAACATCCCGTGCACCCCACTGATCCTGATCATTCTAAATTGTGCATCGGTTTATTTGCAGCGCACACTCAACATACTGTGATTGAGCCAAAAGCCAAATCAGCTCCCCAAGCCCGCACTGCTATGCCTGAGCTCACGGCTAAGTCTTGGGCAATGGGTCACCCGTACGTCATGACCTCCTGCACCAAAATTAATCTCTGGCTAATCTTATTTTCAGTTTCTTGGTTGGCAAATACCTTGTATTAGACCGGGACACAAAACAGATTGGGGTAGCGGAACTTCCGTCGCTTTCTCCATACCTCTATCACCATCCAGCCGGCGCACCGCATGGTAACATATAATGTCATTTGATCCGAGTGTATATTGTCAAATACAATAATACAAATGAAGTTGAGCGAGGGATGTTGATGCGAAGCAAGCACGACCTACCTACCTACACTATCAATAGGGCCGCGCGTCTTTGGTTTCGTATGACATAGGAAATACACAAATGGTTAGGATCCTTGCAGCGATCAGCGCCTCTCCCGTTTTCCGGTCTATCCTAACGGCATGTAACTCATCTGTACTGCGCCTCTTGCCTGGTTTGAAAGCTATCATAGCTCCTCATGGGAAGTCCCGGGGCATTGATGCATTCAAGACATGGAACCGGGTTCAGTGCTTTAGCACAGACTAAATGATGAGGGATGCGTTGCCTGCGTTGGGCATGGCTGACGAGAATTCTTTGAGGGAGTGTACTTGACAGAGCGGGCGGCCGGAGGCGCAAAAGATCATCTACGGGTCGGAGTTGTAAGACAAAGGTGATGAATAGAGTGGATTGACGCACGGAGAAGGGCGTCAGAGACACAGGTAGTTGGGCTAAGCGTCGGAGATGCTCGAGGCTCGTCGAGGTGTGGGCCAGTCACACTGTGCGGCCACAGCGTGCGCCCATACTAGACCGTCTTTCTCGAACCCTTGCTTGCGGCAAATGGCCCACACAGCACCACACACCACATCTTGAAGAGGGTAGCGTGGGTTTGGGAGATAAATGCGGGAATGATGAAGATGAGAAGGCTAATGCACGGTCTCTGATTGCAAGACCAGTGAGGACTCTGACTCGGAGTTGACGACGGCGCACGACGTGTGACATGCCCTCTTCCGAGTCAGTTAAAGCCACCATTCATATGCATTACGCAATCATTGTCGGTCATCGTATAGGGCCACATCTATTATCTGCTGGGCTTTGCGAACTTCTTTTCCACAAGGTTCCCTGTGACGTGTGACATCACTGCCTTTCTTCTTGACCACGACGTACCTGAATTCTCAATTGATAACTGTTAGGTTGTGCAAGGCCATGTCAACAGATCCTCCTCAGACTGGTGTCTTTACTGGGTGCCAGAATGTCATTGTTGTGGATAGCCAATTTATAGAGGTTGTTGTTTTTCAGAACTTTCATATGGTTTTTGTGAATAACCTGGTCTTGTAGATCAACTACTATCTTTCAGACTATGGCACTAACCTACCTCCCTTACCCCCTATTAAACATTCTAGCACTTTCTTCACAGGTCAAGATGAGTATTTACAGAAGCTGAAGGACCATTTCATCTCCAATGTTGGGGGGGAAAGAAAAAAAATCCTTTTGCATGGTTTAGGAGGCATTGGAAAGACTCAGATTTGCCTTAAATTTATTGAAGAAAATTCTGGATTGTAAGTATTTCAAACAATAGTGATTCAGGATAACTAAACTATTCAAGTTTTTCTGACATATTCTGGATTGATTCTTCTTCAGAGAGCAGTGTGGAATTTGTACTTGCACAGATATCTTCAGCCTACAATACATCACCAGATGAAAGACCCTCAGCCAGATCTGCTCTCCAATGGATCTCTCAAAGGCCTGACTTCCTGATAGTGTATGATGGTGCAGATGGACATTATTCAGTAGTTGAAAACTTTCTCCCACCAGGAAATGGAGGAAATATTCTGATAACAAGTAGGAACATTGGGTTAAAGAGGATTGCAATGAAGGGAAACTCAGTGGAAGTTCAATGCATGGAAGATGAAGATGCTATGTCCTTACTTTTGAAGTCAGCAATGCTTGATGTCACAGATGATCATTTCTGGGATTTGTCCAGGACACTCCTGTCACAGTTGGATGGGATCCCTCTTGCCATTGACCAAGCAGGAGCATACATGCACTCCTGTGGTTGCAGCATTGATGATTATTTGAAATTGTACACAAGGCACAAGAATAAATTAATGAGGGATACTCCAGGATTTCAGGGTGCTTCAGATTATGGGACATCTACATATGGAACATGGGACATTTCCATGAAAGAGATTGAGCACATAGCTGCCAATGAAACTGGTCAGGAATGTCTGGGAGCACAAACTGCCATCAGGCTCTTGAGGATTTTTGCCTTTTTGAATCATACCAATATACCACAGGAGTTATTCAAAAATGCTGCTGAGAACTACATGAAAAGAGATGATGCAAACTCAAACTCTTTCTCATCCTCATTCAGACTTCTGGATCATGAGACCTTGTTCTTGGGAGATGATGGAGAATGGGACAAATTACAGTTCTTAGCTGGCATCAAGGTCTTACTTTCATTTTCATTTATTAACAGCCATAATCATGTGTATTCAATCCACCTCCTAGTAAATTCCTGGAGCAGGAACCACATACCAAAAGTAGAGATGACTGGACAGTATGAAAGAGCAAGAGCACTTTTGTCAGGTTCAATAGTTGTTAACTGGAATATTGATAACTATGCATTTTGCAAGTTGCTGGCACCACATATTAGGTCAAATTCTTCATATGCATTGGAACTGGACTTACAAAAGAAGTACTATGGTGGTGAATATGATGCATATGCACTTGTATTTCATCATGTTGGTAGCTGGGATGAAGCAGAGAAAGTTTTACAGGCAGCAGTTGATGAGAGGAAGGCAAAACTTGGGTCAGACCACTCAGTTACACTCATTACTGTCAGCAATTTAGCATCAATGTACATAAATCAGGGACAGTGGAGTAAAGCAGAGAGGCTGCAAATGGATGTGATGAATGCAAGCAAGGAAAAACATGGATCTAATAACACATTCACTCTCACTGCCATAAATAACTTAGCAATAACATACCAGAAGCAGGGAAGGTGGAATGATGCAGAGAGATTGCAAGTAGATGTCATGAACTTGAGAAAAACAAAGTATGGGTCTGAGGACCCAGTCACTCTCACTTTTATGAATAATTTGGCATCAACATACAGAAATCAAGGAAGGTGGGATGAGGCAGAGAAGCTGGAAATGGATGTCATGAATGTGAGAAAAACAAAGTTTGGATCAGACCATCCAGACACACTCACTTCCATGTATAATTTGGCATCAACATACATGAAACAGGAAAGGTGGGGTGAGGCAGAGAAGCTGAATATGAATGTCATGAATGCAAGAAAAGAAAAGCTTGGATCAGACCATCCAGACACCCTCAGCAGTATGCACAATTTGGCACTGACATATCAGAAACAAGGAAGGTGGGATAATGCAGAGAAACTGGAGATGGAGGTGATAAATGCAAGAAAAGAAAATCTTGGAGCATACCACCCAGATACTCTCACTGCCATGAATAATTTGGCATTGTTGTACATTGAACAGGGAAGGTGGGATGATGCAGAGAACATACAGTTGGAGGAGATGAATGCTGTTAAAGCAAAGCTTGGAATTAATCACCCATCCACTCTCACCAGCATGGCTAACTTGGCATCAACATACTGGGATCAGGGACATTGGGATAAAGCAGAAAAACTACAAGTAGATGTAATGAATGGATTCAAGGCAAAACTTGGATCAGACCATCCGGACACTCTGATCATCATGGTCAATCTGGCAGCAACATACAGGAATCAGGGAAGGTGGGATGAAGCAGTAAATCTGGAGGTGGAAGTGATGAAAATAAGCATAGAAAAACTTGGTTCAAGTCACCCAAGCACTCTTATCAGCATGACTAATTTGGGGGCATCGTACAGGAATTTGGGAAGGTGGGATGAGGCAGAGAAACTGCAGGTGAATGCAATAAATGGATTCAAGTTGAGGCATGAATCAGACCACCCAGCTACTCTCACTTCCATGAATGAATTGGCATTGACATACTCAAAACAGGGAAGGTGGGATGAAGCAGAGAAACTGCAAATGTATGTGATGAATGAAAGAAAAGCAAAGCTTGGATCAGAACATCCTGACACTCTCACTGCCATAAATAATTTGGCATATCTGTATCACAACCAGGGAAGGTGGGAAGAGGCGGAGAAGCTGCAGGTGGATGTTGTGGATGCTTTCAAAGAAAGGATTGGAATAGATCATCCATCCACTCTCAACAGCATGACCCATCTGGCATCAACATACAACAGTCAGAAAAAATGGGATAAGGCTGAAAAGCTCCAAGCAGACATTGTGAATGCAAGAAAAGCACAGCTTGGATCACTTCATCAGTACACTTTCATCAGCATGGCCCATTTGGCATCAACATACTGTAATCAGGGAAGGTGGAATGAGGCAGAGAAGCTGCAGGTGGATATTGTGAATGCATGCAAAGCAAAGCTTGGTCTAGAACACCCTGACACTCTGATTGCCATGACCAATTTAGCACTAACATTTGGGAATCAGGGAAGGTGGGGTGATGCAGAGAAGTTGGAAGTTGATGTGATGAATGTAAGGCAAGCAAAGCTTGGATCAAACCATCTAGACACACTTACCAGCATGGGCCATTTGGTAACCACATACTTGAACCTGAGAAGGTTTGAAGATGCAGAGAAGCTGGGTGTGGATGTAATGAATGCAAGAAAGGCAGGGCTTGGATTGGACCACCCAGACACTCTCACCAGCATGGCCAATCTAGTGACGACATACTCAAACCAGGGAAGGTGGGATGAAGCAGAGAAATTGTGTGTTGATGTAATGAATGCAAGAAAAGCAAAGCTTGGATCAGATCATCCAGACACTCTCACCAGCATGGCCACTTTGTCCTTAATGTATTTAACTCAGGGAAGATCAGGTGAAGCACAAAAGCTGCAGGTACATGTGACAAACATGTTGAAACCAGAATTTGGATTGGACTGCCCAGATAGTTCAATTAAATCTAAATCAGATATCTTAAATGATGATTTGACACTGTCAACTTGTGAGAATCAGGGACGGTTGGATGAAGCAAATAAGCTGGATGTAGAGGTGGAGAATGCAAGAAAAGCAAAGCTTAGACCTGATGATGAGGATGGCCACACCATCAGGGACACCTATGCAAGTCAGGGAATGTGGGAAGAAGCAGCACCATCACTATCTTGCACCCCACAACCCATTGACAATCCTCCTGAGATAAAGCAGCAAGATCAGATACAACTGTTACGAACTCGTTAATCTCAACCTAAGTTGCAACGGCAACTCTAGTTACGATTACAAGTCTTAAGTCAAACGTTAAGATTATAAGTTCAATACTAAGTCAAGGCGTTGACTTAGGATCTGAGGACGATTGTGGTAGATGAGTTAAGAGTACGGTTATATTGCCAGACGACAATAAACAGCTAAGTCGAACTTAGGGTTCGACTCTAAAATACAGGCGGTACTTATACTAGCAAGTACAAGGAGACGTACTAATTAATGAATAATGGTAAGTACGAAAGTAAGTATAAGGACGGCGTCATATGTGGAACAAGGGATGGTATAACAAAGGGAACGAGTTAGTCCGTATGAATCGAGCATAAGGGGAGCGATGGATAAGGTATGCATAAAGAAAATAAACATGTCCGACGTATCATGTAAGCATAATGCGGGAGTCCGTACCGTGTTGTAACACTAGCTCTCCCCTACGTTGTTGACCGCAACAACAAAACGTTCAGGTGTTCATGTTGTGCATGGCGTCGTCGTCGTGCTGATAGCCGTAGTCGCCGTAAAGGTCGCAGGCGTCGTCGTCGGCTCCATCGCACTGTCGTCCGTTGACGCATGCCTGACACTGTGACGCGTGGTGTGCCTTCTTCTTTCCCTTCTTCTTCGGCTGATGAGGGCGGCGGCTAGTGGAAGCGGAGGTATTGGCGGCATCTGTGGTAGCTCGAGAACGTCCTTTCTTCTTAGTGGAAGGACCGGGCGTCGGATCGCGTCGGCGCGTGGGAGCGCGTGGAGGTAGAGTAGACATAGGAGGAATTGTAGTAGCAAGATGATGATCCTCAGAGGCATGTTTGCCTCGGCAGTGGATGCAGCGGTTGTAACGGTGAGGGCGTTGGCTTGCGGCATTGGTCATACTGCGGGTCGTAGGTCGTCGAGCAGGCGGAGTGTCGTTTCGTCGAGTAGTGGGGACAGGAATATTCCAGACTCCGTGGCGAATAACGGTGGTGGTTGGGGGTGATGCGGATCGAGGAGGAGGAGGAGCCTTCTTATCTCGTTTCGGTTCTTCCTCAATGAGATCGCCTGTTGTACGGATTCGGCGATGAAGATCGAGATCGCTGATCGCATTATTGATCTGCGCAATGTGGTCGCTAGTGAGTTGATGCAGGGGAACTCCATCTGCGAATTCGGCTGTGGTCCATTCTGTGTCTCCTTGGATACTGGACAAGAGGTCTCGGATCTTTCCGGTGAGGCACCAGATTTCTCTCGATTTACGATCTGTCTCCATAATGCATCTAGTTGCTCGGTGTCGGTCGGGTGTAGCTTCGGTAGCGCGAAACCAATGGTTGACAGCGATGCGGTTATTCTGATCGTGAGGCTGTATTTTTAGTCCAAACCTTTGATCGTCAATGCTTTCTATAGCAAGGATGATATAGCGCTCGATGTCAGCTGTGAGAAGTCGTCGTAGTAGATCTATCGCCAGTTGATCTAGGTTTCCTCCTTTCGGATGAACGTCTTCCCAGTATAATGACGTAACGTTTACAAACGTTTCGATTAAATCGGCACAATGATAATTGTACTGATCTCGGGCTTGACCGGCAAGGGTAGTGGCGGTTCGGAAGTCCATGAGAAGTCGCCAGACTCGAGCTATCCTTTCTTGGTCAAAGACGTCGACTTGTAGTCTAGCGGTGTTACAGATCAGAGTGACGCGGTCTCTAACCTTGGTGTAAGTAGTAATTCCGTGATAGCTGAGATAGAGATCGGGGGTGGTTCGTATGATGGGGCCAGCCATATCGCGGTTAGTCCCATCTGTACCGTGACCCTGGTCGTTGCCTCGAATAGATTCGTTATGAGGTT
This sequence comes from Amanita rubescens, assembly GCA_015039365.1. Classification (NCBI taxonomy): domain Eukaryota; kingdom Fungi; phylum Basidiomycota; class Agaricomycetes; order Agaricales; family Amanitaceae; genus Amanita; species Amanita rubescens. Next base: position 34,476 of record WION01000444.1, read on the forward strand.
GAGTCGAAGCGTGACCGGCAAGTACCGTCTCTCTATGTAAGGTAACGCTAATGTCTTCAGCGTTTCTAGGTGGGATCGGTCGGCTATTGCGATCTTCCGTAATTCGTCCAGGTACAGCCAGAGTTTCTGATGTTCCGTGATGGGTTTCCTGGGTCTCGGTGGGAGTGATCGGGATCGTCTGAGACGAGGTTTGATCGGGAGATCTGTGGGGAACATCAACGAAGTCGTTCGGGTCAGTGTCTTCTTCGTCGGTGTCGGTGGTATGAAGAACGAGTCGAGGTCGGTGGGGTTCAGTGGTGAATCGGGTGTCGGTGGTGTCTCCAGCATAGAATTCAGACCAGGGGAAGCGTTGAACGGCGTCGGTGGTGTCGTTTCCATTCTGCATAGTAACTTGGTATGTGAATGACATTTCAGAGTTTCCTTCGTCTTTTATATTCTAGAAGGAGGTCTTCCATATGCGTCAAGTTATTTTCTGGTTCCCATGTGTTTTCGCTGGTGTCATAGCCTTTCCACTTTACTAGGAATTGTAATTTCCCTCTAAACTTGCGATGTGCAAGCAGTGCTTCCACTTCGTATTCTTGTTCTCCTTCGATCAGATCGGGAGGGGGCCTTGTTTCCGTTATTCCGTGAAAGGAAGTTTCTTTGAACGGCGTTAGTAAGGCGGCGTGGAATACGTTATGAATTTTCCATTGTCTTGGTAGTGTGAGACGATATGTCACTGGTCCTAAGACTTCTTTGATGGAAAAGGGACCTTCTCGTTTAGGTGCGAGCTTTCTGCTCTGATAAGGAATCTTCAGGTTCCTAGACTCTAACCATACTTTGTCATTGACTTTGAACGGTTTAGTCTTTCTCGTTGTTCTTTCCATCATCTTAGCTCGTGCTAGATCATGTGCGGCGAGTGCTTCTTCTCGTGCGCGGAACAAGGAGTTGATGCGGTTATCGGCGGTTGGTGTATTTGTCTTGTTTGAGACAAGGGGAAGTGCAACCGGGGATGTTCCATACATCAATTGAAAGGGCGATTGTTTCAATGCTTCATGAGTGCGTGAATTGTGCGCGAATTGTGCTATTGGTATCATCTTGTTCCAAGTATCTGGTTCATAGGCACAGAATATTCGGAGATAAGCTTCTAATTCGGCGTTATATCGCTCCGTTTGTCCATCAGTTTGTGGATGGAAGGCGGTACTCATTTTGTGTTTGATCTTTAATGAGTCCATTATGCCGTTAAAGACATGTGATGCGAACTGTGGTCCTCGATCGGAGATCATGACGTCGGGTAAACCGAAGTTTTTGAATACATTCCGAATGTAGAGGTCGGCGGTTTCGTCGGCGGTGATAGTTTTGTTACAAGGCATGAGAATTACTCCCTTTGTAAGTCCTTGATCGACCGCGATAAAGATAGAATCAAAACCGTCACTTATGGGTAAGTCGGTTATGAAATCCATGGTTATTTGTTGGAAGGGTCGGTGTGCGTGAGACTTGATTGGCATCAGAGGTGCGGCAGTAGGGTGAGTATTTGATTTCATTTGTTGACATGCCGTGCATCCGTCAATAAACTGTTTAACCATTTTAGACATTAATGGCCACCAGTAATATTCCTTTAATAAGGCTAGTGTTTTGAAGAAACCGGGGTGTCCGCTTGTTGGTGATTCATGAAAATCTCTAATAATATCTCGGCGAAGATCGGTGTCAGGGGGAATAAAAGATTTCCCTTTGTACAGGATTAATTCATCGTCAAGGGTCCAATCAGAAAGGGCAGTGCGTAAAGGTGGTGTTCCTTTTTCTTTTAGACATTTCTTGATTGATTGAGCAAATTCGTCTTTGACAGTTATTTCTATTGCTCTGTTACGGAGATCTTCGGCGATCGTGCGAACAAAGAGTTCTTTTGGGAGCATCGTTATTAACTCTTCTGGTTCGTCTTTTGTCATATGATCGGGTCGGCGGGATAATGCATCCGCTATTATTAGTTTTGCTCCGGGAACGTGGGTTAATTTAATATTAAATCGAGACAAGTCGTTCCACCATCGTGCTTGGCGGTTCGTAAGACGTTGTGGTTCTCGATAATAGAGTAAATTCTTGTGGTCGCAATGAATAATGACAGGGTGTTCTGCTCCTTCAAGCAGGTATCTCCATTCGTTGTAAAGAGCGTAGTAAATGGCGAATAACTCTCGGTCGTAGATTTGCCATCGTGTTTCAGTCGGTGTTAAAGCGTGGGATAGGTATCCGCATGGGTGTAAGTCGCCATTGTCATCTTTCTGCATAAGGACTGCTCCAATAGCGCGGTCTGATGCGTCCGTTTGTAGAATGAAAGGTTTGTTAACGTCGGGCATCATTAAGACAGGCGCGGATGTGAAGCGTTCTTTTAATAGATCAAATGCGACTTGGCATTCTGCGGTCCATGTCCATAATTTGTTTTTCTTTGTTAGGTCGTGCAGGGGTCGTGCAAGATGGGCGAATCCGAAAATAAACCTTCGATAGTAATTTCCGAATCCTAAAAAGGATCTAACTTGTTTAACGGTAGTAGGGGTTGGCCAGTCCCTGATTCCGGCAAGTTTGATCGGGTCCATTTTTATTGTATTTTTGGATATGACGGTGCCTAGAAAATCAACTTCTTTGGCAGCGAATTTACACTTTTCAAGCTTGAGGTAAAGATCGTGTTTCTGTAATCGTTCAAGTACTTGTTTTGTTCGAATCTCGAGTTCTTCTTTAGTGCGCGCGTGTATTAGCATATCATCCATGTAGATGACAAGCCATCCTTTTTCTGTAAAATCCCTAAAATAATCGTCCATCATAGCTTGAAACGTTGCTGGTGAATTTCGTAATCCAAAGAACATGACATTAGGTTCAAATAAACCTCGATTGGTGATAAAGGCGGCTTTCCATCTGTCAGATTCCTTGATTTGAACGTTATTATATCCCCATCGGATATCCAATTTTGTAAAGTATTCCGAATCTTTGAGTTTGATCATAAGATCGGAGATAAGAGGTAGTGGATATGCGTTTGGTTTAGTATATTCGTTCAAATATCGATAATCTTGGCAGGGTCGTAATTTTTGTGCTTCTTTCTTTTCTACAAAGAAGAAAGGTGATGCCTGCGGTGATTTCGACGGTCTGATGTAGCCTTTTTCGACGTGTTCTTTAATCCATTCATCCAGTGTATTCTGCTGTTTCGGAGATAAGGGATAGATTTTTCCTCTTTTTGGTATGAAATCATCGCGAAGTTCTATCTGGTGATCCCAAGATCGGCTTTCTGGGAATCGTTCACTTGCTTTTTTCTCGAATACATCTTTCCATGCCGAGTATTCAGGAGGGAGCGTGTAAACCTCCTCTGTTTGATGGTATTTGTGTTCCATTTGTTGAGCTGGTGTATATCGTGCGATAGTTACTTGGTCGTATTTGTCTTCTGACCAGCTTCCTATATCCTCAAATGTATGCGTGTTCCATCCGCGATCTGTCGTCTGTGATCCTTTGCGTGACATCAAATATCCGATGACGAGATCTTCTTCCTGTTCAGGCATAGCTATTCTGTCAATCTGTCGACAGATGCTCCGAAGTGATGCCTTGATCTTGTCCTGTTCAGAGTCTCGGAACTCTAGAGTCTTTTCTTTCCAATTTACGTCAGGGTTATGCTTCTCTAGCCAAGGAAGCCCCAGTATCATCGTTTGTTTTCCTATTGCTGATACGTGAAACCATTCGGTCATGCGTTTCCCGTTCATTTCGAAGGTGATTAGACATTGTTCATCAATTTCTCCTTCTTTGTTTATGGTGCCATCGACGTTATAAACTCTAATTGGTCGTGGAGTTTTTCGTTTTCTCCATTTATGTGCTATTCTCTTGTCGATAAATACCCCTTCGGCTCCGCAGTCGACAAGGGCAACGAGGTTTTCAGTGTTGTTTTCAGTTTCAACTTTGATAGGGACAGATAATCTTCGTTTCGAAATAGATTGTACTGTTACATGAGATATATTGAGAGTTGAATCTGGTGTATCTGAGACTTCATCCACTGTCATGAGCCCCACTGTTAAAAATCCTCGTTTTCGTCGGCAAGAGATAGTAATAGATCATTCTTTTCGTCGCTTGACATCCCTTTCATCAGCGCTCGGATGTTCTTGGTGTAATTTGGTTTAGACTCTCGGACTTCTTCTTCTTCCCAATTTCCGTCACCATCATTTGATGTGGCTCGAATGTGACGTTTGGGCGTGAATCCTCTTTTTCTTCCTCCTTTAAATCGGCCTTTCCCTTTGTTTCTTTTCTTCTTCGGGCATTGCCCTGACATGTGTCCTTTAATTCCGCAGATAAAACATAAACCGTCTTTGATGTAGCGCTCTCTTTCTTCTTTGGACATAGATCTGATCGTAAGTTCTAATTCTGGGTCTTCCTCATATTCCAGAAATTTATGATCGATCTGCATAGCCCATGATTCGTCGTTATGAGAGGATGATGAATGACCATTTCCAGATCGAGGGGAATAAGCATATGAACGGGTTCGGATGTTGTCGAGTTTGATAGCAATGTCGTACCAATCTTGTAGTGTTTTTGGGTTCATGAGCATTGCTTTTTCGAACTCGGGTGCTGTAAGTCCTTTTCCGAACATATGGAATGCTGCTTCTCCTTCGATTCCGGCTTTCGTGATTTGTTCCTTGAACTGATTAACGTAGTTAGGTAGGGTCATCTGTTTCTTTCCTTTCATAGACGATCTGTTCTGTAGATTGAGAATTTTCGTGTACGCGTTTCCACTTGGATCAACTTCTCCCCAATCTGTCAAGAATGACAGTTTAAATGCTTCCCAATCATCGAATAATGCAGGTCTCGTGATGCCTCCTTCGGTGGTGGCACGAGATTTTCGTAGATCTGCTAATTTATTCTTTTTCCATTGTCTAGCTCCGTCTGAGATTTTATTCAGGGCGGCAAGGATTTTTAAACGGTCTGTGTTCATCCGTTCAGGGTTCATATCAAAGAAGATTTCGATATCTTCTATGAATGTGTTGGCATCCTTTCGCTTCCCTTTGAATTCGGGAAGATCTCCGATGAGACTAGGGGTTCGTGGGTTGGGTGTCGGGTCTGTACTTCCTCCAGACATCCTTGGTGATGGTGGGGGTGATGGATCTCTACGTGGTGGAGTTGGGTCGGGTTTAGGTTCGTCTACTTCGATTCTGTCAGAGTCAAACGGGTCTTCTTCGTCCTTTTCTTCTTCAGGGGTCGAAGGACCTGACTCGGGGTTGGTCGGTTGTTGGGCAGGTGTTGGTGTCGTTCCAACTGAAAGGTCACTGAGAAAATCAAGAGATAGATCGGGTTTTTGATCTGTTTCTTCTTCTTTCTCGGATTCACTATCGTTTAGGCCAAATTTTGCTTTCTTTTTGCCTTTTGTAGTTGTCTGTATGGAAAGGAGAGTTCGCGGTCTTAAGTTTTCCGGTAGAGCATCAACAGTCCCCTTTATCCAAACGGGGGTGTTGAAATATTCGTTAGGGACAAATTCTTGTGTTTCGGATGCTATCCAACGTTCTGTGAGGTGATCGAATCTGATGTGTTGTTCCTGAAGATATAGATCTGCGAAATAATAATATGATTCGTTCGGAGGTCTAGTTTCTTTTTGTGGTATCCAGAATTCTTGTTCTTTAACTGGATTTCCTCCTGTATCTTCCCAGATTCGTTTTGCACCGTTTAGTCTGACGTAGTATCCGTCAAGAACGTAGTTCCCTTTACGATCTCGTGTAGCTCTGTTCGGTGGAGCTCTCCAATCCGTTTTGACAACGTGGCCAGTAACCTACGGGCTGGCTTTCCGGAAGTTCGTCGAAGTGTGTGTTATCAAATGCCAATGAATCGATGTTCAGGCTTATTGATAAGTTCGACTTAATTGTTACGAACTCGTTAATCTCAACCTAAGTTGCAACGGCAACTCTAGTTACGATTACAAGTCTTAAGTCAAACGTTAAGATTATAAGTTCAATACTAAGTCAAGGCGTTGACTTAGGATCTGAGGACGATTGTGGTAGATGAGTTAAGAGTACGGTTATATTGCCAGACGACAATAAACAGCTAAGTCGAACTTAGGGTTCGACTCTAAAATACAGGCGGTACTTATACTAGCAAGTACAAGGAGACGTACTAATTAATGAATAATGGTAAGTACGAAAGTAAGTATAAGGACGGCGTCATATGTGGAACAAGGGATGGTATAACAAAGGGAACGAGTTAGTCCGTATGAATCGAGCATAAGGGGAGCGATGGATAAGGTATGCATAAAGAAAATAAACATGTCCGACGTATCATGTAAGCATAATGCGGGAGTCCGTACCGTGTTGTAACAACAACTGGAGAATATGTTATGTGTATGTATGACACACATTTGACTTCAGGTTTATCTTAATATCTCCTCCACAGCCATTCAGGCCCCATAGCCAGCCAGAGAATCTACAGACTATTAAGCAGCTGGAGCCAAGCCAAGACATGGTAACATTGGTGTGGCAAACACATGTTCACTTCACCTTTGTACTTGATCTTATCTTTGGAATAGATTTCCAGATCTCATGAACACTCAGAAATTCTACAACCAAATGAGCAAGAACACTGCACCTGGTGTCCCTGGTAAGCCACACACTTCCCTCAGGCTCCATTATATCCATTTCCCAATGTAGCCTTCCAGTTCTGGTGAGTAACAAATCATTACAGCACAACCAAAAATAAGGTTACCATAATGCTTAAAGACATACTATGGGGAAAGCTGAAATGTTGATGGTTGAAGGAGTGTCTTTTTGTTTCTTATTTTCAGAATGTGTGCACTAGCAAGCACCCATGATTAATGTAAAATAGTGGTTGTACTCAATGCACAGTTTGAAAAAATACTGTTTGCCTTACTCTCAATCATATGCAACTTCACCAAGTTTTGAATATACTGTATGTATTTAGTAAGGATTGGAAGGTGGATATTTGTGGATGAATGCTGCAAATTATTATAAGCACAAAGCTACAGGTATCATCCTGATTAACCAGTGTGGATAAAAGTGAACAGTACTAGACTTGTGGCACCATCTGCTTGAAGAAGACAGATGTGTTCACTGGTTGGAGATATCTACTACTAAGATGCTGCCATTAGGCTGCAGAACTTCATGCAGAGCACCCACCCCAAGCTGTGGGCATCTCTCCATCTTGATTGCACCTTGTGTCACCAAATTCCGTTGGGGGAGAAGTGAGTAACTGATAGTATTGCGGTGGTACAAGCCAAGTTAACAAGTGCTTGCACCAGGCGCAGATATAGATCACCCGAAATGACCAGCTGCTTGTATCTTTTTTTTGTTCCATCTCCCTTTTTGAGAGGCTAAACCAATTGAACTGCATTGGTCCCCTTTGCGAGCCACAAAGAACAAAATGCTTTGAAATTAATACAAAGCGTTATTGATCATTATATATAGTAAGAAATACGAGTTATTTCCATCCACTGGACGAAATGCCCGCCAAAATGAATACTGCTTTGCCCTCCTGCTGCTCAGAGTGGCATCGTTAACAACACCATTAGTTCGCCGTTTCGGCTTCGCGAAGCTCTACGACATTATGTTTATATTTGGAAGCATACCATTAACCAATTACTCCAAAACGAACCCTAGCGCCGGGCGCGACGACCCTTTGGCTGATTCTGTGCTTGGGGGTTCCGGTTCCTATATCTGTTTGCCCTGCCTCCCCGTCCAGCAGGCACAAAGGGAGCAGGGGGCACGAGAACCGGCTCCCATTGGACATTCACATGTGGGTTGGCTGGCAACCCGGCCGGAGCTGCTATTTGCGGGAACTGAGGAGGTGCAGCAACTTGCGGCGGATAGCGTTCTATTGGATTGTGTCCAGGCCGTGCTGGTCCCGGCCCATAGCCTGGGGGGTAAAGTGCCGGAAGCACAGGTGGTGCAATGGCGGGGAGTGGATGCGGATGCTTGGATTTTGACAGAGGCTTTACCCCTGGCACGTCGACCTTCATGGCACTGGTATCAATATCCGGGTCTTGGGATTTCATATCCTTCATAGCCTTTTCTGCTGCGACTTTGACCTAACATTTTGAACAACTTGTCAGTGGATATTAAACTGACAGGAACTTGTACCTCTTACCTCCCGCGCATGTCTGGTCTCAACAGCATCCCAAAGGGGACACCTCTCGGATGATCCGCTTGCCGTACGTGGGGCGCCCGGGGTCTATTTTATGAATGATTGTAGCCGAAGTCCAAGAACGCATCACTTACTCGATCGAAATGATCATAACCGTTAATGATCTTGCGGCAAACGTAACATGACACAGTTTGGCAAGTGTAACACGTAATTTTGTTGCACTGAAAATGGCTTTAGTAGCGCATCGAGAGGAGAAAAAGGAAACTAACACCGGATTCCTTGATGAATGCTGCGGTAAAGCATTGTGAGAATGAGGCATAACAGAGAAAGAAACGGCGGTACGTTTCTGGCATTTGGGGCAAGTCCGCATCAGGGCGGCGGCTGACATAAAGAGTTAACAGTGTTTTGGATAGCGTGGTTGATCTTACACATCGCCTCTTCGATTGTATGCTGTTTATCCAATATTCTATCTTCATCCATCTCTGAGACGTTGTCAGACAATTGTCAAGATCGGGGCGTAAATAGTCAACTCCAACCTTGACAGGCTTTTGGTAGATGATCCTGGGAAAGATATCCGTCAGCGTCGTAAGATAGGTACCGAACAGTAGTATCTCACCGGCCGCTTACACTCACGGCAGCTGACGGCTCCGCATCCACCGTCATAATTACGGCACCTAAACAGCTTTTCCAAGGTCTTATCCATCTCCATTACGCATTTGTAATCGCAGAATGGACACTCCTCTAACCCTTCGATATCAGCCTCTTCGATCTCCTTCTGTTGCTTTAACTGTTCAAACGAGAGGA